>LR738556.1:25059020-25359020 GCA_902685375.1 Neostethus bicornis
CCAGTCATTTGCAGGGCCACACGTATAGACAACTATCCACACACACACTCATTCATAGCAGCCAATCAACCTAGTATGTATGTTTTTGGAGGAAACCAGAGAAAACCAAACATACACAAAGAGAACATGCAAACTACACACCGAAAGACCAGTGTTACAAGCCTCACCTGCATTCCTGGTCTCCAGCCCTGACCTCGCTGTGAGGCCTCCATGGTAACCATCACCGTGCAGACCCATCATCTTCCATCATCTCCCTTCAGGTGGCGCCACAGTAAGTCAATTTCTTCCATCTAACCCTATCTCCTGCATCCTCTTCAGTCACACCAACTATCTTCATGTCTTCCTTCAGTGTATCCATGAACCTCCTCTTTGGTCTTCCTCTAGTCCTCTTTCCTGGTGGTTCCAAACCCAGCATCCTTCTTCTGATGTACTCTCTCTCTCTCCTCTGCACATGTCCAAACCATCTCAGTCTGACCTCTCTGACTTTAAAACCTCTAACATGTGCTGTTCCTCTGATCCTGTCCATCCTGGTCACTCCCAGAGAGATCCTCAGCATCTTCATCTCTGATACAAACATCTCTGTTTCCTGTCTTTTCCTCAGTGACACTGTCTCTAGACCAGAGGTGTCAAAAGTACCAACATTTTCTACTCAAGTAGAAGTATAAATACCGAGTTAAAAAACTACTTTAGTAAAAGTAGAAGTATCAACTCAAGTTTTCTACTTAAGTAAAAGTAAAAAGTAACCTATTTTAAAACTACTTCAAGTAAAAAATGTAAAAGTAATTTTCAGAAAAAAAGGAATATTGTTAACAAAAGCGTATGAACATATTTTTTAACTATTATCACATGCTTTAAGGAGCAGAAAATATGATAATAAATCAAAGTGTTTTGGTGAAACTTTATGAATCAGAAACATTTATTTCTTAATAATCTTTATTGGAAATCGATTAATGAACACAATCAAATGTATTAACATAAGCAGGGCATTATGTAACGTCCCTTCAGCTACCAAGCTTCACTCTGCATCACCTAATTTAACCAACTTCAGCAGACACAAACACACTCAATGTAAAAAAAAAAAAATAAATGAAAAAAAAATGACCAAAAGGCTTTTTTAAGCCTTGAAGGCAGCTAGTTTTCAAAGTTCTTTGAGGCAATGCTGAATAGTTGATAAGGTTGGGAGTGCCACATACAGCCTGCGTGACACCTGGAACCAGCGTTGCCAGGTGGGAGGTGCTGGATTATCGTACTAATGACGTAAAATTATCGTATTTTACAAAAAATATCGTACACCCAGTAAAACCACGCCCATTGACAAAATAACACCCTTTACATGCACTCGTAAGGCAGTGGGAGTGAAGGAAACACACAGGAGGAAAAATCCTTGGATTCTTTTTCTAAAATTTTAAGAACTGTAAAAATGAAAAAATAACCAGGGAAATAAGATTTTAAAAAATCAGTAGGGGCGGGACCTAGGAGACGGTATATATAAATATGTATATATATATATATATATATATATACATATCTGTATATATGGAGACGGTGGCCGCGTGGTTAGCGCGTTCGCCCGCGGACCGGAAAGTCGCGGGTTCGCGTCCCACGGAGAGCACGTCTAGGGTCCTTGGAGAAGACACCTAGCCCCCACTTCTCCCACCATTGGCGCCGTTGAAGGGCAGCCTGCTGCGGTGTAAGGAGTGCAGCAAACAAATTTCCCCGGTGAGGGATGAATAGAGTAATTCAAAATAAACAAAATAAAATACATATAAGGTTTTTTTTTAATGTTAACCCAAACATCTACATGATACAAAATGTGTAGTTTTAATCTCCTCAGTCAGTCTTTATAAACTAATCAATAACATTTTGGATGCTTTTAAGCACAAATATTTCATCCACTACTATTTATGGATTAATCAGTTCAATTAGCTTTGTTTCTAAAGATAAAATAGTGCATCACAGATCAAAGTTATTTTTATAAAAATACCATCTACGACATTTTCAGCAAAGACGTTTACAATAACCTAAGACTGAAAATAATAATAAAACATTTCTTTGCTGTTGTTTTTTTAAAAAAAAAAACCTGATAATTCAATCAAAGTTCAGTGTTTCAGCATCAGAAACACTTTGATTTCCGAGCCCAAATCAAGTCTCAAACACGGAAATTAACGTTCCTGGCTGCTCTTTAAAAGTTTGTGGGCGGGGCTACTCGCCCCAAAGTAATGATTGACTGGACCTTTCAGCCAATCATTCATCTGTTCCCTTGTTTGATGCATTCAGGGTTAAAAGAAAAACTCCGACAAACAGTCGCGGCTGTTTAACGGTGACAAAATGTAGAAAGTATTGACTACTTTTTATAAAATTAACGAAGTAAAAGTACAGATAACTGCATAAAAAAGTAGTGAGTAAAAGTAAAAAGTAGACAAAAAATAATTACTTCGTTAAAGTAAAGATAACGAGATTTTCTACTTGAGTAAGGTAACGAAGTAGTCTTACTTCGCGACTTGACACCTCTGCTCTAGACCAATCAGCATGGCCGCTCTCACCACACTGTCTCTAGACCAATCAGCATGGCCGCTCTCACCACACTGTCTCTAGAACAATCAGCATGGCCGCTCTCACCACACTGTCTCTAGACCAATCAGCATGGCCGCTCTCACCACACTGTCTCTAGAACAATCAGCATGGCCGCTCTCACCACACTGTCTCTAGAACAATCAGCATGGCCGCTCTCACCACACTGTCTCTAGACCAATCAGCATGGCCGCTCTCACCACACTGTCTCTAGACCAATCAGCATGACCGCTCTCACCACACTGTCTCTAGACCAATCAGCATGGCCGCTCTCACCACACTGTCTCTAGACCAATCAGCACGGCCGCTCTCACCACACTGTCTCTAGACCAATCAGCATGGCCGCTCTCACCACACTGTCTCTAGACCAATCAGCATGGCCGCTCTCACCACACTGTCTCTAGACCAATCAGCATGACCGCTCTCACCACACTGTCTCTAGACCAATCAGCATGGCCGCTCTCACCACACTGTCTCTAGACCAATCAGCATGGCCGCTCTCACCACGCTGTCTCTAGACCAATCAGCATGGCCGCTCTCACCACACTGTCTCTAGACCAATCAGCATGGCCGCTCTCACCACACTGTCTCTAGAACAATCAGCATGGCCGCTCTCACCACACTGTCTCTAGACCAATCAGCATGGCCGCTCTCACCACACTGTCTCTAGACCAATCAGCATGACCGCTCTCACCACACTGTCTCTAGACCAATCAGCATGGCCGCTCTCACCACACTGTCTCTAGACCAATCAGCATGGCCGCTCTCACCACACTGTCTCTAGACCAATCAGCACGGCCGCTCTCACCACCTTTCATTTTATCTGAAACTCTTCTATCACACATCACACCTGATACTTTCGTCCACCCGTTCCAGCCTGCTTGCACATGCTTCTTCACCTCTTTTCCACACTCTCCATTGCTCTGGACTGTTGATCTAAGTACTTACAATCTTCCACCTTCTTTATCTCGTCTCTCTGTATGACCCCTGTATGACTCCCCATCTTCTCCTCAAATGACTATTTCAGTTTTCATTATCAACACCGTTTGCGTTTCAGTGTCGATTTATTCTCATTTCAAACGTATCAATTACAAAATGTGTCTGAAAACCAGTGAAAACAATTAGAGTTGTTAATCCAAACATGTCTGCTCTGCCGCGGGTGATTTTTCATCATGTGGAAAGTCTTCCATTAAGCAGGAGCTCAGCGTGATTTTTTCCTTCTCAGCAGGAGTCCAACAACAAAGATTTAGGTTCTTATTAATATTTATGATCCAAAGCAGACGATCAAAGACTTTTCTCAGACTCGGATTTACTTTATGTTACATTTAATTCAGTTGGTTTTCTTTACATTTAATTCTGATTGAGTGTGTTTGAGTTTGTCATTAAACACAAACAGGACTAAGTCAATGCCAAGACGGCAGGCAGTCACTGGTTTGGCATCGGTCTGTCATGGTAAAGAAAGAGCTGAGCTGAAAAGCAAAGCTCTCAATTTACATGTCGATCTATGTTCCTACCCTCACCATGGTAACCAGGATCTATGTTCCTACCCTCACCATGCTAACCAGGATCTACGTTCCTACCCTCACCATGGTAACCAGGATCTATGTTCCTACCCTCACCATGGTAACCAGGATCTACGTTCCTACCCTCACCATGCTAACCAGGATCTACGTTCCTACCCTCACCATAGTAACCAGGATCTACGTTCCTACCCTCACCATGGTAACCAGGATCTATGTTCCTACCCTCACCATGGTAACCAGGATCTACGTTCCTACCCTCACCATGGTAACCAGGATCTACGTTCCTACCCTCACCATAGTAACCAGGATCTATGTTCCTACCCTCACCATAGTAACCAGGATCTACATTCCTACCCTCACCGTGGTATCCAGGATCTACATTCCTACCTTCACCATGGTAACCAGGATCTATGTTCCTACATTCACCATGGTAACCAGGATCTATGTTCCTACCTTCACCATGGTAACCAGGATCTACATTCCTACCCTCACCGTGGTAACCAGGATCTAGGTTCCTACCCTCACCATGGTAACCAGGATCAACGTTCCTACCATCACCATGGTAACCAGGATCTACGTTCCTACCCTCACCATGGTAACCAGGATCAACGTTCCTACCATCACCATGGTAACCAGGATCTATGTTCCTACCTTCACCATGGTAACCAGGATCTACGTTCCAACTCTCACCGTGGTAACCAGGATCTACGTACGTTCCTACCCTAACCATGGTAACCAGGATCTACGTTCCTACCCTCACCATGGTAAGCAGGATCTGTGTTCCTATCCTCACCGTGGTAACCAGGATCTACGTTCCTACCCTCACCGAGGGTATCTACGTTCCTACCCTCACCATGGTAAGCAGGATCTATGTTCCTACCCTCACCATGGTAACCAGGATCTACATTCCTACCCTCACCATGGTAACCAAGATCTACGTTCCTACCCTCTCTTACCTTGGAGAGACTATGTCTAAGAGTTGGACAGGGAACACCTGGGATCCTCCTGGGGAGCTGGAGGATGCCGCCGGGGTGAGAGAAGCCTGGGCTTCTCGTCTGAGGCTGTTTCCCCGGATAAGCTGAAGACGACGGCGTATCTTTTCAAAGCACGAGAGAGTTTGATTTGAGTGGCTGAAGAGACGTGCAGGTTATTAGAGCAGGACTAGTGCCCAGATCAGCTGGTTAGTAACCCCAGTGAAGACCTTGTTGGGTCGGAATGTCAGCACCTTGAGCAACACAGCAAGGATTTTCATTTGCTTCTGGTCGATCAGGGTAGACTGCTTCCAGTGAGGAAAGCAGAGTTTGGACGGCAGATTGAAAATGAGTTTGTATCTTGAGGCAAAAGACAGAGGCATTTTTCGGTGAGGTCGAGGCACCCAATGGCAACTGGGTAGTTTGACGTTTGTGCAGTTGGTCAAACATCAGCTGTGCCACGTTGAGATAAAAAGGATGACCTTTTTCTGATTGATGAGAATGTGGAGCTTCTGGCTGTGAAAAGAATTATCACAGAAGTAGCATAAACCTGCCAACATATTCAGCTTCTAACCATACCGGCGTGTACGGGCATGTATGCACCAGTCTAAAAAAAACTATGAAGACATTCAGGTAAAACGGGCCCATTTCTGAGTGTATGGAAACCATGGCAACAGATACAGGTGGCTACTTTTTTCTGTCACCAGTACTTGATGGAGTAAGTGTCATGGAGGTGGTAAGGGTGGTGAAGTAGGACCCAGATGCATTGCCAGTTTATTGAAGTTAGAGCAGTACCAGCCAGAACTCGGAAAGATGAGTGACCAGAGGGACCTGGAGGTTGGACATGGGGGACCAGAGGGATAGAGCTCGACTGGACGAGGGACCAGAAGGCATCAGAATGAGCGCAGCAGAATAATGAAAAGCTAGAAGTAAGAGCTTGGCATGAAGTCAAAATACCCCAGGGGCCGGGGGCAAGAGCTCTGCAGGACGAAGACGAGAGATATGAGCTCAGCAAGAAAGTAGGGTGCATCAGGAGCCAGGACAGCAGGGTGCACCATGACGGCTCCATCGCCATCACAGCGGGCCAATGGAGCAGGGGAAGCAACAGAAAAATGATCCAGCCGGTCGGGAAGTGAGGGACACCAGGGCTTAAATAGTCCAAAGGGAAACAAGACACACCTGGGGACTGGGAGCAGGTGTGTCAAATTAGGGCTGAGGGCAGGATAGGAGGGAAGGGAGGGATCATAACAAAAAGGGGATATTTTAAAATCTTTAAAAGGATGAAGACTTAAAAAAAAAAAAAAAAACAGAGCGTCACTGGTTGGAGATATGATTCAGGAACACGATGACCTTTCAGTTCGTGATCTGAAAAATAAAAATCTAATCTTTGATAATATTTTCATGTAAAGATTTAAAAGGACACAGAGTTCCTTTTTCAAGGTTTTTACTTTTCTAAACACAAAAAACCCGAGTGTTTGCTTTTAAAAAGAAACATTTTTTCAGCGTCACTTTTTTTTATGTCAGTTAAACGATTAATTTAGTCACTTTTTAAACATTCTTTGACTTATTGTTCAAATATCAAGCAAAATTTAAATAAATTACAAACAGCTCTCCAACACCATAGGAACCAGGATCTCCGTTCCTACCCTCACCATGGTAACCGGGATCTACGTTCCTACTTCACCGTGGTAACCAGGATCTACGCTCATACCCTCACCATGGTAACCAGGATCTACATTCTTACCCTCACCTTGGTAACCAGGATCTACGTTCCTACTTCACCGTGGTAACCAGGATCTACGCTCATACCCTCACCATGGTAACCAGGATCTACGTTCTTACCCTCACCATGGTAACCAGGATCTACGTTCCTACCCTTACCATGGTAACCAGGATCTACATTCCTACATTCACCATGGTAACCAGGATCTATGTTCCTACCCTCACCATGGTAACCAGGATCTACATTCCTACCCTCACCATGGTAACCAGGATCTACATTCCTACCGTCACCATGGTAACCAGGATCTACATTCCTACGCTCACCATGGTAACCAGGATCTACATTCCTACCGTCACCATGGTAACCAGGATCTATGTTCAAACTGTAGGATTTATTCTTTTTTACTTTTCTAGTCCTACACAGCGTATTCATATATCGAGAGATGACCAGGATTCAATAGGGTACCATTAAAACTATTTTATTAAAGTATACAGACGTCCGGGCCTTATCAACCTCTTTAGGGTGCACGTGATGTGTGCCTTCTCCCGTCTGAGCTGAAGAGGCATCGAGGCTCGGTAACACAGGGTTTTTATTCTGTTATCAGTTTGTCATCAGAATGCCCCCCGCCCCACAGTCCAACTGCTGCAGTCCTTCATGGAGTTTCTCTTCTCTAGATGTCTCTTCCAGGCAGGGGTAACAGTTGATTGATGTGACAGCAGTCATGAGCAGGAGGGTGTGATTGCTGTGTTCATCGGCCATTCACATGAGCAGGGTACACCTGGACACAGAAAAAGTATATCTTGCCCACACAGGCGTTAGCGCAGCTACAGCGCCTTAAGAGCGCTGTTAGAAAATCTAGCAGATTAAACATGATTACTTTTATCGTGTATTATAAGTATAAAAATGTTATACAAAGTTTTAATGTAATTATGTAAATATAAGTTGTGGTGGAACAAAGCCAGTTTATCAGTTTATTGCCCCTAATCAGTTCAACTAAAGTTCAGAGTAATCTCAACCTCAGAATCTGATAAAACGTGAAGGATGGGGAGATTGGTGGCCTGTCTCTTCACACTCCCTAAAACATCTGGCATTCCACACAACAAAGAAACATAGCAAGACACAGGATCATTGTTACACCATCATGAGAAACTAAAATATTCAGATCTTAATACTCAACTAATAATCTTTACTTCTACTGATTAATATAAAACTTCTATTAAAAAGTATAGAACTCAGTTCCTTTTCCCCTTTACTACCCTCACCATGGTAACCAGGATCTACATTCCTGGTCCGGGCATCTGATTAAGATGCCTCCCTCACCGGTAAGGTGTTCCGTCCCACCAGGAGGAGACCCAGAGGCAGACTCGAACCTGCTGGAGAGACTATGTCTCACAGCTGGACAGGGAACACCTCGGGATCCATCCGGGTGAGCTGGAGAATGGAGCCGAGGGGACAGAAGCCTGGGTGTTGCCCTGGCGACCCAGCCCTGGTTAAGCTGAAGATGATCAAACAGAGGCAGGATAAACCCCGAACAGGTCGCCAGTCTGTTGCACAGCCACACACACACACTCATTCCTAGCAGCCAATCAACTTAACATTTATGTTTTTGGAGGAAACTAGAGAAAACCCACACATAGACAGGAGAACATGCAAACTACACACAGAAAGGACAATGTTCCAAGTCTCATCCCTACGTGGGTCTTGAACCCCTGACCTTCTTGCTGTACTAACCACTGCTAAATCCAATCAGTTGAAGCTTTAGCCGAACAGTTCCAGTATTTAATGCTACAAAAAATAATGTTTTCCTGTGTCTCCCATGGCGACTGTTTGACGGAGCGTCCTCCCATCTGATCAGAATATTTAACAGAAACCCTGAGAGTCACTGGAATTAATTTATGACCAGGAATGAACATTTTAGCTGATTTCTGACTTTTCGGATGAAGCCTTTGAATTCGATAGCAGAGCCAATTTATCTGAATCCACAGAAGAGCTGCTCTTCAAAATTACAAGAAGATGAGGAAAGCAGACGAGTGCCTGAGGAGGCCTGACCTCTTCTTGGTAAGAAGCTGGTCTTAGATCATCACTCCAGAAGCTTGTTCCTGAGAAAAGGATTCCTGACTGGCAGGAATGATCAAACTTAACCATTTCATCATGTCTCTCGAGCGAGCTTATGCAGCCGAGGATCTGACCGCCAGGGTCCCTATCGTTGGCTGTCACCCATCTCCTCCTTCACCCGGAATCAAGAATCACCCCAGGTGATCCTAATCAGATGGTTGAGACACATCCATGGCTCCCTCTTGGCTGCACAAGAGGGGATCATGACAGTACCCCCTCCTCAATGACCACCTCCGGGTGGTCAAAGATCTTGTGGCGTGGCTTGAATTTTTCCAGTGACACCTCCTCATGCAGGAGTCGGACTTTTCCCCCAGGGTACACTGGTTTCCGACTTTAAGTCCGCTGGGTCCAGTAGTCATCAGGTCTTTCTGTCAAGATGATGAGGGATGGTGGAAAGAGGAGGACTCAAACGCAGGACTTCAAACATGGTTTATTAACTTAATTCAGAAAGTCTGTAAAACAAGAAACACGTGATTAACTTAAGGTTTCAAAAGTCCAACTAAAATCAAAATACAAAACATGGTCAGGCAACCAGGGTGACCTGGCTGGAAGTCAAAGTAAGACCTGACAAGGAAGACAGGGATGGTTCTCCTTAAATAGTTAGCAGGGTGCACAGGTGAGTGAAATGAGGAATCACCCCAGGTGTTCCTAATCAGATGGTTGAGACACATCCATGGCTCCCTCTTAGCTGCAGAAGAGGGAGTGGGAGTCAGAGGTGAAGGGACGACACTTGTATGAAGTACAGAGGACGGTGGGGGTGACTGTGGATCCGGTGGGTGGTGGAAGGCGGGGGCAGGTGGTTTTTAGCAGGTTACGTATTGGGCACACGGGATTGAATGAAACGCTCAAGATTCTGGGTAAACATTTGGATGGGTGTTGTGATTTCTGTGGGGAGTTGGAAGGGGTTAGTCACGTGGTGTTAGCGTGTAGAAAGTATGAGGAAGAAAGAGAGGCTATGATGGTGGTGCTGAGGAGTGTTGGGATGAGACAAGTGAGCTTGGAGGAGGTGTTTTTGTATGGACGTCAGGGGAAGGGTTTTGGTGCCCTGTACACTTTTTTGAGGTGTACAGGGTTATTGAGGAGGATTTGAGGTTCGTGACAGTCAGTAGGTGGCGGTAATGCACCCAGGTTGGTGCTTCATGCCGCAAACTAAAGAAGAAGAAGAAAGAAGCTGCAGAAGAGGGGGATCATGACACTCTGCCATTCGGGAGGAGCTCGGTGTCGAGCAGCTCCTCCTCCAGGTCGAGAGAAGCCAGATGGGGCGCCTCGCTGGTGAGGTGTTTCGGGCACGTCACACCGGGAGGACGCCAAGAGGCAGACCCCGGACCTGCTGGAGAGACTATGTCTCACAGCTGGACAGGGAACACCTCAGGATCCTTCTGGGTGAGCTGGAGGATGCAGCCGGGACGAGGGAAGTCTGGGCTTCCCGTCTGAGGCTGTTGCCCCCGCGACGCAGCCCCAGATAAGCGGAAGACAACGAAACGTAAGAAAAAAAATCTCCCAAAACAAACAAGTGTTTTAAATAAAACTAACTATAGATGAACTGAGACAGTCTGTGACATAAGGCAGACAGAGGTTATCTTTGACGTCTTGGTGTTTGGCTTCTTCTTCTTGGTACTCGGTTGATTTTCTTCACCTAACAAGCCTTCCATCCTCATGACGCGCCGGCCTGAGAGGGTCTCTTGTTTCTCTGCACTCTGCAAACAGCAGGGACAGAGTCTCACTCTGTTTACGCTGACATTTTGGCTCGTCATGCTGGTTAGAAGTTATGTTTTTTTACTGGTCTGACTGACTGCATGAACGTCAGAGATGATGCTGAACTGGCGCCTCGGGGAGCGAAGCATCAAATCAGGAAAGAAATCTGAAAATTGGTTAAACTGTTCTCAGGAGGAACTTTTGGACCGAAGATTGCAGACTTGCAGAATCTATGGGACAAGCTGACAGCCAGTTATCAACATTTTCTCGGCTCTAAATTTCCTCTTTTTTTTCCAAACTGAATCCTCATGGGGCTCCAGGTTTGTAAACTTTGGATTTGTGGGGGCTCCAGTGACGAGGAATACCGACAAACTAGGGTCCTATCTGAAGACTGGAGATACTGTTCTGACCGCTGCTGTGACGTTTGCTGCCAGATGTGTGTGTACGTGTGTTCTGGTGTGTGTTCAGGACACTCTAGCTACACCTTCTGCACGCTTTGCCTCAGTTTGGCACATTAAACCCAAAAACTGCAGAAATGATGGAAACTTAAATGTGTTTTAGAGGAACAGCTTGCAGACTTTCTGAAGGAGCGAACGTGACCGGGCGAAGCCTCCAAATAATTTGCAGGTAAATTAAATTTAGCCACGCAGCATTTGTTTTGTTCGTTGGGAGCCCTGGCATATGCTGCGGGACTTAAACCCAGCTGGTGCTTTTGTTGTGCAAAGAAAAGATTAATGGAAGTTTCAAACGTTCTTCAATCGAGCTGTTTAATTCACACTGACCTCAAAAAGCTTTTACCCAGATCAGACATTATTCACTTTTTAAGAGAAATTATACCAGATTTCAGCTTAAAAACTGTAAATAATTACAATTAAGAAAAAAATAACATTTGGATTAATTTTAAAATGAAAGACAAATGTTTAAAAAAAAGTGTAAAGTTGTAAAAACGTAAAAAATGTGAAACTAAAAGGACTAAAAGGTTCTGTTCCGTCGTCATCTGCTTATCTGGGGCCGGGTCGCCAGGGGCAACAGCTTCAGACGGGAAGCCCAGGCTTCTCTCACCCCGGCTGCATCCTCCAGCTCACCCAGAAGGATCCCATGTCCTACGTTCCTACCCTCACGATGGTAACCAGGATCTACGTTCCTACTCTCACGATGGTAACCAGGATCTAGGTTCCAACCCTCACCATGGTAACCAGGATCTACGTTCCTACCCTCACCATGGTAACCAGGATCTACGTTCCTACTATCACCATGGTAACCAGGAACTACGTTCCTACCCTCACCATGGTAACCAGGATCTACGTTCCTACTATCACCATGGTAACCAGGAACTACGTTCCTACCCTTACCATTGTAACCAGAATCTATGTTCCTACCCTCACCATGGTAACCAGGATCTACGTTCCTACCCTCACCATGGTAACCAGGATCTATGTTCCTACTATCACCATGGTAACCAGGAACTACGTTCCTACCCTCACCATGGTAACCAGGATCTATGTTCCTACCCTCACCATGGTAACCAGGATCTACGTTCCTACCCTCACCATGGTAACCAGGATCTATGTTCCTACTATCACCATGGTAACCAGGATCTACGTTCCTACCCTCACCATGGTAACCAGGATCTACGTTCCTACCCTCACCATGGTAACCAGGATCTACGTTCCTACCCTCACCATGGTAACCTGGATGAGATCGGTGTCGAGACGCTCCTCCTCCAGGTCGAGAGCAGCCAGATGGGGTGATTCGGGCATCTGGTCAGGATGCCCCCCGAGTGCCTCGCTGGTAAAGTGTTGCGTCCCACCAAGAGGAGACCAAGGGGGAGACCCCGGACTCGCTGGAGAGACTATGACTCACAGCTGCCCGGAGAACGACTCAGGATCCTCCTGGGTGAGCTGGAGGATGCAGCCAGGTTGAGAGAAGCCTGGGCTTCCCGTCTGAGGTTGTCCCGTGACCCGGCCCCGGATAAGCGGAAGACAACGGAACGGAACGAATGGTATCCACGCAAATATCTTCATATTTGTCTTGTCGCTCATGTCTCTGCTGGTCAGTAAACACGCCAGTTAAAAGGAGTTTCTTTGTTTTTTTATTTTTATAGATGATTAATCACACGGATGAGTTCCAACATGGCCGACAATGGGATGATCTGCTTTTTGATGGAAACCAGCTGGCATTGAACTGTCGACCTACGAGACTGAAGAAGAAATTTATTTCAGTCCTTTTGGTTTTGAATTACCAAAAAAGCTGTAAACATTCAATAAATTATTTTCAATTCTGAAGAATCTGTTTAAAAATGATGAAACGAAAATGAATTGTCATGATGTGGGTGCAGAAAGTGAACCCTAGTGCAGGACAACAGACGTTATTTATTTAATAAAGGAGTCCAGTAAAGCTGTAACAGAAAACACATGGTTCAGTGGAACGTCTTTTATGAACTGTTCAAAAATGATCTCTTGGTCGGGCAGCCGGAAGGCGTGGTGATCCGACCCTGAAGGTAAGACAGACTGCTTTTAAAAAGGCAGCAAGCCAATCACCGTCAAGTTCAAACAGATGCTCGAACCACTCTATCTGGCTTCTCTCGACCTGGAGGAGTAGCAGCTCTACGCCAGGCTCCTCCCAGAGAGCCCAGCCACCCTGCAGAGGAATTCATTTCAGCCGCTTGTATCCGTGAGCTCATTCTTTCGGTCACCACCCACAGCTGGTTACCAAGGTGAGGGTAGCAACATAGATCCTGGTTACCATGGTGAGAGTAGGAATGTAGATCCTGGTTACCATGGTGAGGGTAGCAACGTAGATCCTGGTTACCATGGTGAGAGTAGGAATGTAGATCCTGGTTACCATGGTGAGGGTAGGAATGTAGATCCTGGTTACCACAGAGAGGGTGGGAACGTAGATCCTGGTTACCATGGTGAGGGTATGAACGTAGATCCTGGTTACCATGGTGAGGGTAGGAACATAGATCCTGGTTACCATGGTGAGGGTAGGAACGTAGATCCTGGTTACCATGGTGAGGGTAGGAACATAGATCCTGGTTACCATGGTGAGGGTAGGAACATAGATCCTGGTTACCATGGTGAGGGTAGGAACGTAGATCCTGGTTACCATGGTGAGGGTAGGAACATAGATCCTGGTTACCATGGTGAGGGTAGGAACATAGATCCTGGTTACCATGGTGAGGGTAGGAACATAGATCCTGGTTACCATGGTGAGGGTAGGAAGGTAGATCCTGGTTATCATGGTGAGGGTAGGAACATAGATCCTGGTTACCATGGTGAGGGTAGGAACATAGATCCTGGTTACCATGGTGAGGGTAGGAAGGTAGATCCTGGTTACCATGGTGAGGGTTGGAACATAGATCCTGGTTACCATGGTGAGGGTAGGAACATAGATTGACTTGTAAATCGAGGACTTTGTTTCTCAGCTCTTTTTTTTTCCGGCGGACTGATACATAAAAATCATAGTTTAAATGACATGAAACTTTCTGTTTTACGCAAAAAGTATTTTTTTATTTTCTTCATGTGAGAAAATAAAAATATCTTAACAATAAAAACTCAGTTGGTTTGGTTTGATTCTAAAAAAAAACGTGTAGAAGGAAGAAAATTTATAATTCAGTTGGGATTTTTTTTTATGTTCGTGACTTTAATGTTTGTCTGTGCTTCTCTTTGTTGGAGCAGATCCTCTCACCTCTCTGTCAGGGTTCTCATCTTGTGAATTGCGTTGGTTTTTCTGATTTTTTTTTTTTCCAGGTGAAAATATCTGCTGCTGTCAGTCAAATAAATTACAGCTCTGGAGGAGTTCAGCCTCCAAAAATAAGACGCTGGCCAGATGGAGCAGAAAAACTCACAAAGAAACGACTGAATCTCATCAAAGCGCTTCCGGATTTCTTCTGATTTAATAAAACAAAAAGCCAATGGATTCAAACGTAAAACTGTTACCATTTTATTTGTTTTGCTTCTTCATCTCGTCAGCGCTGCTCCCACAAGGCCGCCGTTTCACGGCAAAGTGTCCTTGGAAGAAAATCATTTGATTCTCTGAAGAAAAAAAAAAGAACAAACTGAGAGACGAAGGAAAGAAATGTGAGATTATTTGAGTTTTTATGAGAATAAAAAAGCTCAAAAAACAGAGATAATTATTTAGAGTTTCGGGAATAAAAAAAAAGTCAGGTTTAATCAGATGTTTTTCTAAACAAACAAAATTAAGATTTAAGTTTAACTCATTAGAGAATAAAATATAAACGCTCCAAAATTATGTTCTGAAGAGTCAGGATGCCTGAACCATCCCATCTGGCTCCTCTCGACCTGGAGGAGGAGCGGCTCGACACCGAGCTCCTCCCGGATGGCAGAAGTCCTCACCCGATCTCTGAGTGAGAGCCCAGCCACCCTGTGGAGGAAGCTCATTTTGGACGCTTATATCCGCGATCTCATTTTTTCGGTCAGCACCCACAGTTGGTTACCATGGTGAGGGTAGGAAGGTAGATCCTGGTTACCATGGTGAGGGTAGGAACGTAGATCCTGGTTACCATGGTGAGGGTAGGAAAGTAGATCTTGGTTACCATGGTGAGGGTAGGAACATAGATCCTGGTTACCATGGTGAGGGTAGGAACGTAGATCCTGGTTACCATGGTGACGGTAGGAACGTAGATCCTGGTTACCATGGTGAGGATAGGAACGTAGATCCTGGTTACCATGGTGAGGATAGGAACGTAGATCCTGATTACCATGGTAAGGGTAGGAATGTAGATCCTGGTTACCATGGTGAGAGTAGGAACGTAGATCCTGGTTACCATGGTGAGGATAGGAACGTAGATCCTGGTTACCATGGTGAGGGTAGGAACATACAGTAGATCCTGGTTACCATGGTGAGGGTAGGAACGTAGATCCTGGTTACCATGGTGAGGATAGGAACGTAGATCCTGATTACCATGGTAAGGATAGGAACGTAGATCCTGGTTACCACGGTGAGGGTAGGAATGTAGATCCTGGTTACCATGGTGAGAGTAGGAACGTAGATCCTGGTTACCATGGTGAGGATAGGAACGTAGATCCTGGTTACCACGGTGAGGGTAGGAACATAGATCCTGGTTACCATGGTGAGGGTAGGAACATAGATCCTGGTTACCATGGTGATGGTAGGAACATAGATCCTGGTTACCACGGTGAGGGTAGGAACATAGATCCTGGTTACCATGGTGATGGTAGGAACATAGATCCTGGTTACCACGGTGAGGGTAGGAACATAGATCCTGGTTACCATGGTGATGGTAGGAACGTATATCCTGGTTACCATGGTGAGGGTAGGAACGTATATCCTGGTTACCATGGTGATGGTAGGAACATAGATCCTGGTTACCACGGTGAGGGTAGGAACATAGATCCTGGTTACCATGGTGAGGGTAGGAACGTAGATCCTGGTTACTATGGTGAGGGTAGGAACATAGATCCTTGTTACCATGGTGAGGGTAGGAACATAGAAAAAGGACTGGACCTGGGTGGTGAAGACTGCATAAGGGATCGTAGGCTTCCAGATCTGGATTTGGTCTACACATCTCTTGAGTTCATCAGAAGACCAGACGGTTAGCCATAACCCACCTCCCCTGGGCCCACCGTCCCAGGATACAGACTGTTTAAACCTCTCCCATCAGGGAAACGGTACAGGACCATCAAGACCACCACCTCACGCCTCAGACACAGTTTTTCCCCAGAGATCGGGTGAACAGTTCTGCCATCTGGGTGGAGCTCAGAGTATAGCAGCTCCTCCTCTAGGTCGAGAGAAGCTAGACGGGGTGTGACAGGCATCTGGTCAGGATGTCTCCCGTACGCCTCGCTGGTGAGATGTTTCGAGCATGTCCCAACGGGAGGAGACCAAGAGGCAGACCCCAGATCCCCTGGAGAGACTATGTCTCACAGCTGGCCGGGGAACGACTCGGGATCCTCCTTCGTAGCGGCCAATCAACCTAACATGTTTGTTTTTGGAGGAAACCAGAGAAAACCCACACATACACGAGCACATGCAAGCGTTTCAAGCCCTGTCCCCACCCAGGATTCGAACCTCCTCATACATATGACTGCTTTAATTGAGAATAACACTGACCTCAAACGTCCAATCCTAACACAGTGATTCAGGGCGAGTCAGAAGGGTTTTTTTCGACTCCTTGGTGTCAATTTATTTCCAGTTCGAACATAACATTCATAAAAAACAAGCAACCAGTGTCTTAAAAAAAAAAGAATTTATAAAGTCCTTCTTCTGCACCTTTAAATCAGCGAGGAGAGAGAGAGAGCAGCTGCGTGTCAGAAATCTCAGAGATTTTCAGGCTGAGACAGACTGAAGGTGGTGGGGGGGGACCGGGAAGGGAGGGGGGCTCTGATAGAGGAGGCCAATGAGTTTTTTTGTTGAAATTGGATTTTATTTTCGACCACTCCGAGACCTCCATCTTATCCAACAACCCAGTCCTCCCACTCAATTTCCATCACACCGTGTGAAAATTGGAGTAATATAAAGATGTGAGCTGGTGATGGAGAAGAGCGTCGGAGATAGTGAAAAGGAGGGCAGGGGATGGTGAAAGATGCAGACAGAGGGGTATAACGGGGGGGTGGGAGATGGAGAGCTGACATGGAGGCAGCAAACTGATTTCTGCATTTCCAGAGCAGCAGATGTCTTGACCAGATCTGATAGGTTTGACTCAGGTGGGGGAAACAAACTATGCACCTATCACAGCCTGGTAAATTATTTACTTACAGTCGTTTCCCGACAGCAAACTGTACGATACGAGAAACTCATGAATAAAGAAGTGAACAGAATGACTTCAGGCTGCAAGAAAAAAGGTCTAAAAAAATCTTTATCAAATAATGACTCAGCCAATCAGAAGGAATCAAATGAAACACAAACGAGGTTCTCGTTGCTTTAATTCGTTTCCAGGGCGACAAAGTTCAACCTTAAAAACACGTCTCATTTTAATACAAACAGTGAACAAATCTGATCTACGTTCCTGCCCTCACCATGGTAACCAGGATCTACGTTCCTACCCTCACCATGGTAACCAGGATCTACGTTCCTACCCTCACCATGGTAACCAGGATCTACGTTCCTACTCTCACCATGGTAACCAGGATCTACGTTCCTACCCTCACCATGGTAACCAGGATCTACGTTCCTACTCTCACCATGGTAACCAGGAACTACGTTCCTACCCTCACCATGGTAACCAGAGGGGAGATGGTGGCTCAGTGGGTAGAGCACTCGCCCGCAAACCAGAAGTTCGCAGGTTCGAATCCCACTGAGTGCACATCTAGGGTCCTTGGAGAAGACCCTAACCCCTCGTTCCTCCCACCATTGGCGCCGTCATAGGTGGCAGCCTGCTGCGGTGAAATGCAGCACAGTAATTTCCCGTGAGGGATTAATAAAGTATTAAAAAAAAAAAAAAAAACAGGATCTACGTTCCTACCCTCACCATGGTAACCAGGATCTACGTTCCTACCCTCACCATGGTAACCAGGATCGACGTTCCTACCCTCACCATGGTAACCAGGATCTATGTTCCTACTCTCACCATGGTAACCAGAATCTACGTTCCCCGCGACCCGGCCCGGCCCTGGATGAGCAGAAGATGACTGAACGGAACATCTCTTCACCCATTGTTCAATACCTCATCTTATCTCTGAATTGTAGCCAATCTGGCACTGGCATGGGTAAACTACGGCCCACATGCGGCCCGTTAAAGGGTTTAATCCGGCCCGCTGAACTTGAAAAAATTAAATAAATGAACCTTGTTAATGTTTTATTTTCCTGAAATTCTGATGTTTTTCCACTAGATGGCGCTAAAGATACAACAACACTGCTCCTGGCACTACATGTTACCTCCACTCAATTTCATCTCCAACTGCAACTAGGTCAGGGATAGCAGGCATTATCTCACAAAAAATTCCTGCCCAATCAGAGAGCAGATGATGGCGTGACTTGACCACAAGTATTTTGTGATGGTGGTCCAAGATGGCGGCCGCAGCAGCCATTGTGGGGTGGACTCTTTATGTGTGTGTGCCTCGCCCACATCAGACATCATCTGAGGACTAACGGTGACAAGTCTCAACAAATGACAAAGATTAAATTGAAAATACTTTATTGATCCCGATTGATCTCTCGATTTACAAGTGGATCTATGTTCCTACCCTCACCATGGTAACCAGGATCTATGTTCCTACCCTCACCATGGTAACCAGGATCTACGTTCCTACCCTCACCATGGTAACCAGGATCTACCTTTCTACCCTCACCATGGTAACCAGGATCTACGTTCCTACCCTCACCATGGTAACCAGGATCTACGTTACTACCCTCACCATGTTAACCAGGATCTACGTTCCTACCCTCACCATGGTAACCAGGATCTACGTTCCTACCCTCACCATGGTAACCAGGATCTACGTTCCTACCCTCACCATGGTAACCAGGATCTACGTTCCTACCCTCACCATGGTAACCAGGATCTACATTCCTACCCTCACCATGGTAACCAGGATCTACATTCCTACCCTCATCATGGTAACCAGGATCTACATTCTTACCCTCACTATGGTAACCAGGATCTATTTTCCTACCCTCACCATGGTAACCAGGATCTACGTTCCTACCCTCACCATGGTAACCAGGATCTACCTTCCTACCCTCACCATGGTAACCAGGATCTACCTTCCTACCCTCACCATTGTAACCAGGATCTACGTTCCTACCCTCACCATGGTAACCAGGATCTACGTTCCTACCCTCACCATGGTAACCAGGATCTACCTTCCTACCCTCACCATGGTAACCAGGATCTACCTTCCTACCCTCACAAAAAGTTTGCCCACTCCTGGTCTGGCACCACATGTTACCTCCACTCAATTTCATTTCCAACTGCAACTAGGTCAGGGATAGCAGGCAAAAAATTCTCACAAAAAATTTCCGCCCAGAGAGCAGATGATGGCGTGACTTGACCACAAGTATGTTGTGATGGTGGTCCAAGATGGCAGCTGCAGCAGCCACTGTGGGGTGGACTCTTTCTGTCTGTGTGTGCCTCGCCCACATCAGACATCATCTGAGGACTAACGGTGACAAGTCTCAACAAATGACAAAGATTAAATTGAAAATACTTTATTGATCCCTGAAGATAAATTTGGTTGCTGCAGCGTAAACAGGATGACGAGAGGATGCAGGACTTTTTAAAAAGTCAGATGGATGGCGACTCCTCCGAGCAGTGGGGCGGCGGGAGTCTGTCAACGAAGCTACTCCCAAGATGGAGCGCGTGGGAGGGGTTCAACATGATTGGGAGCCTTTCCCAGTCAGCTAGTTTAGTTCATTAGTGTCCTTTGGTCTCAACTTCAGCTCCCTAAAAGATCACAGAGAAGAACAGGGCATGGCGACCCTCTCCATGATGGATCCCCTGAACACGGAGATCCTCCTGCTGAAGGTGTTGAAGGACAGGAGCTTTCACAGGTGGTACAATCCACCCAGGTCTCTCCTCTGGGTGACGCCCATGCTGGTGGACCAGTTTGTAATAATTAAAGATATCTTTCCTGGTACTTTATGGGTTAAATCCAGATTTCTGAGTAAAAACAGACCTCATGGAGTCAGATAAAAGTCGTATGTGGAAGAATATGGACCAACATATTTGATTTCCTGGTGGTACAAAAGGAGAAAATCAGTCACTGGAGACTATTTTTTTCTCAGCAGCGCCTTCTGATCCTCTCTAACCTTCTGTCTTAAGATCCTCTTGGTCAAACAAGAAGTAGTCTCATAGTTGATGAAAAGAAAAAGATGGCGAAGGAATACGGAGAGAATGGGGGGGCTGTTTGCCCTGCAGGTATGACTTTCGACAGAGGAAAGACCTGCTGCTTGGTTACAGTGATGAACGACTTTGCCTACCCTCTGATAATTGCTCACTCAGGGGCAGAGAGAGGTCCATTAATCAAAATGAGCCCAAGTACTGCAAGACTGCTGCACCTGAGGCAGGACTCTGCTTGCTTAAGAGGCCCCCCCAGGGAAGCAGAGGTGATTCTACACCTGCCAAGTGAAGGGAGCTAAAAATATACAGAGTTTTAAGAAACTAAATCATGAAAAGCTCTTTGCTGTAATTCTGCTTTTGAGTTTAAGTTGATGAAGAATATCTTCTTTGGGACGAGAGTGTGAAATCAGAAATTCAATACAGACGTCGGTAAGCAAATCGGTAAGCCGGATCGATTTGATCCTTGGTGATGAGCGACCAGGGCAGAGATCAGCGTCTCTTGATCCGAGATCTTGGTGCTCGCCAGGAAAAAGGTGAGGTATCGTGCAGGTCAGAGATAGGGTCCTGTCGAAAGTTGGAGCAACTGAAATAACTCAGGGCTCTGTTTACAGGACAGACAGATTGGTGCAGCTTCCGCAATAATCAGGACGCTGCTTCGGTCTGTCGTGGTAAAAAAAACAGAGCTGAGCCAAAAATCAAAGCTCTCAATTTACCAGTGGATCAACATTCCTACCCTCACCATGGTAACCAGGATCTACGTTCCTACCCTCACCATGGTAACCAGGACCTATGTTCCTACCCTCACCATGGTAACCAGGATCTAAGTTCCTACCCTCACCATGGTAACCAGGACCTATGTTCCTACCCTCACCATGGTAACCAGGATCTACGTTCGTACCCTCACCATGGTAACCAGGACCTATGTTCCTACCCTCACCATGGTAACCAGGATCTATATACCTACCCTCACCATGGTAACCAGGATCTATGTTCCTACCCTCACCATAGTAACCAGGATCTACTGTATGTTCCTACCCTCACCATAGTAACCAGGATCTACTGTATGTTCCTACCCTCACCATGGTAACCAGGATCTACGTTCCTACTCTCACCATAGTAACCAGGATCTACTGTAGGTTCCTACCCTCACCATGGTAACCAGGATCTCTGTTCCTACCCTCACCATGGTAACCAGGATCTCTGTTCCTAACCTCACCATGGTAACCAGGATCTATGTTCCTACCCTCACCATGGTAACCAGGATCTATGTTCCTACCCTCACCATGGTAACCAGGATCTACGTTCCTACCCTCACCATGGTAACCAGGATCTATGTTCCTACCCTCACCATGGTAACCAGGATCTATGTTCCTACCCTCACCATAGTCACCAGGATCTCTGTTCCTACCCTCACCATGGTAACCAGGATCTATGTTCCTACCCTCACCATGGTAACCAGGATCTACGTTCCTACCCTCACCCTGTAACCAGGGTCTACATTCCTACCCTCACCATGGTAACCAGGATCTACGTTCCTACCCTCACTATGGTAACCAGGATCTACGTTCCTACCCTCACCATGGTAACCAGGATCTATGTTCCTACCCTCACCATGGGTTTCGGTCTCTCTTCACTTCTTGGATTGTTTGCTAATTCTAAAAAAAAAATTAGTTTGACTGACTTTTTACGACAGGAATCTCAGTTTGAAAAGTTAGGTTGCTGTCTCGTAGCCTCCGTCGTTAATTTTGGTGCTAAGTCTTTCAACCTTTCTCCAGAGGAGTTTGAGAAATATATATCGGGAAAAGCCTCCCTTGAGCTCTCCACCTCAAATGCTGAAAGTCAGCTGTCCAAATCAAACACATTTGCCGACTACCCAATTATAGCCCAGATGAACGAAAACCTGCAGATCCTGTCAGAGCTGATCAACAGACGTTTGTGGTACATATATTGTTCATGTTGGACACACCGATGTTGTAAAACTGTCGGGATGAGATCCGACATGATTGGTCAACGACCACTAACGGCTTTTGAGCTCTACTTCTCATGTCTATGTCTCTTGTAACCTCTTGTTACTGTTTGGCATGAAAATTTTGCATTCTGCTTCCATTTTTTGATAATTTTGGGAGGATAAACAACACTTGAACGCTCATGGAAGCATGTTGGACGTATCTTCTGACATTCATCTCACTTCTTTGAGTAACCATCCTATCTCGTTCTTCAACGTCCAAAACAAGGCTCTCACAGCTGGACAGGGAACACCTCTGGATCCTGCTGGGTGAGCCGGAGGATGCAGCTGGGGTGAGAGAAGCCTGGATTTACCATCTGAGGCTGTGTGCCCCGCCATCCAGCTCTGGACGATCCATTAATGACTCATGGCCTCTTAGTCTGGCCCGCCATGATCCTTAAATGGAATTTTAAAGGTGTGATTTGGGTGGGATGGAGATCAGTTGGGCTCCCGTCTAGGATTTGTCTCCTGAGGTTGAGATGAGGCCAGTGTTGAGAGTCTTAGAAGTAGGCGAAGCAGGACGGTGTGTGGTGAGTTGCTGGCATTGCTGAACCCATATGTGCTGGTTCATTCAGTCATGTTGCAGAGGAAGAATTGTTCCAGATGACAGGGGGACTCATGACAGATAGTTTTCAAAAGTGGTCTCTTCTTTTGCTGGAGTGGAGAAAGGTTTTAACTTGGCGGTGTTTCTGTTAATCGATGGCAATGATCAAGATGAGCTCTCTACCTCAGATTCTGAAGGTCTGAGATGTGGATCAGCCTCTACTAATTCGAGATCTTGGTGCTCGCCGGGAACACCAAGATCTGCTGTTACCATGGTAACCAGGATCTACGTTCCAACCCTCACCATGGTAACCAGGATCTACGTTCCTACCCTCACCATGGTAACCAGGATCTACGTTCCAACCCTCACCATGGTAATCAGGATCTACGTTCCTATCCTCACCATGGTAACCAGGATCTACGTTCCTACCCTCACCATGGTAACCAGGATCTACGTTCCTACCCTCACCATGGTAACCAGGATCTACGTTCCAACCCTCACCATGGTAACCAGGATCTATGTTCCTACCCTCACCATGGTAACCAGGATCTACGTTCCTACCCTCACCATGGTAACCAGGATCTACGTTCCTACCCTCACCATGGTAACCAGGATCTACGTTCTTACCCTCACCGTGGTAACCAGGATCTACGTTCCTACCCTCACCGTGGTAACCAGGATCTACGTTCCTACCCTCACCGTGGTAACCAGGATCTACGTTCCAATCCTCACCATGGTAACCAGGATCTACATTCCTACCCTCACCGTGGTAACCAGGATCTACGTTCCTACCCTCACCTATTGTCTTGCCCTTTACAATTGTGAAGAATATTTATTTTCATAACTAGATTACTAGTCATAACTAGTCTTTTTATTCTGTTCTGAAGACATCCTTTTTATAGTCATTAAAATGGAGCTTGGACGCTACATCCTGACTCTGCGCATGTTTTTCAGAAGGAGTTAGGCTTACTGCTGAATTTGTGTTAGACACACACAAAGGAGAGCAGGAAACCTATGGTCACCAGCTGCGGGTGGTGACCGAAAGAATGAGATCGCGGGTACAAGCGGCCGAAATGAGCTTCCTCTGCAGGGTGGCTGGGCTCTCACTCAGAGATCGGGTGAGGAGCTCTGCCATCCGGTAGGAGCTCGGTGTCGAGCTGCTTCTCCTGCAGGTCGAGAGGAGCCAGATGGGGTGGTTCGGGCATCTGGTCAGGATGGGGTGAGGTGTTTCGGGCACGTCCCACCGGGAGGAGACCAATGGGCAGACCCCGGACCCGCTGGAGAGACTATGTCTCACAGCTGGCCGGGGAACGACTTGGGATCCTTCCAGGTGAGCTGGAGGATGCAGCCGGGGAGAGAGAAGCCTGGGCTGCCCGCTTGAGGCTGTTGCCCCGGCGACCCGACCCCGGAACAAGCGGAAGATGACGGAACGGAACCACTCAACCACCGCTAACAAACTGGCAATGTCGGCAGGATAGTAAGAAACTGGTGTTGTCGGAAAAGTAAAAAAACCGAAGATCACCGGATGAGCGAAATCACTCAGCTGGTTGAATTGTTGCAAAGACAACAAGAAAAATGGGATGAAGAAAAAAATTCTTACAAGGAAAACTCATGGAGCAACAAGAAAAACTCAGGAGAGAACTCATGGAACAACAGGGAAAATGGGAGGAGGCAACCTCCTATCTCCAGCAGCAATGTTTCACATCTTTTGACTCCACCAAAGAGCTCTGGAATGACTACTGGAACAGGTTTTGCACGTTTACAGCAGCAAACACAAGTACCCCCAGAACGTGAAGCTCAGGTTTTATGACCAATCAGGTACCTTCTATCTATAAACTCCTCGCCAACTTGGCTAAACAACAAACGCCACCTAAAGACATCCGCAAACTGACCATGGAGGAAATTACGGACTTCATGAAAGCTCAGTTTGATCCTAAACTATTTATTGTTCGGGAGCGAGATGAAACGCCGACCGGGTGAATCCACCCAGGAACTAACGACAAGGATCAGACAGGACGCAGCGACGTGTGATTTCACTTCCATAAGGGATCCGCTAGATGAAGCATTACGTACGAGGTTCATCTGCTCGGTGGACAACGAAGCCTTTCTGAAGCCACTGTTTAAGGTGAAGGACGATGAACTCTCCTTCATAAAAGCCATCGAAGTCGCCCAGGCAAACGAAGATGCAGCTAAGGTTGCAAAAGAAACCGTACATGGTACCCTGCTAAATCTCCTGGGCCGGATTGCAATCAAGCAACTTGGGATTTCACTGGATGATATCTTACACACGGTTCCCATTCATGAGACAACAAACTCCGTCAGCGCATTCGTCAATGCAGAGATGGCTGATAAAACTCTTCAGCGGAAGTGTCAGGAGTTATGTAGTAAATTCCCCGACCTCTGGAAGGATGAATTAGGATGCCTGAAGGATGTAGAGCTGGAGATCAAGTTCAAATCTGATGTGAAACCGGTTTTCAGAAAAGCGAGACCGGTGCCCCTCGCCATCCAGGAAGATCTAAATGCAGCCTACGATCAGGGCATCACCAAAGGAATCTGGAAAACAATACAGTTCACGTAAAGCACAGCAACCTGGTCAGAAGATACCAGCTATACGTGTACGTGGAGATTACTCAGTTACAGTGAACCCACAGTTAGAAACACATAGACAACCAATGCCCCGACCAGAAGACCTCATGCAACGGCTCGGCGGAGGACATTGTTTTACCAAGATAGATTTATCAGATGCATACAACCAGATCAGATTGGCACCAGAGAGTCAACGACGACTCGCACTCAGTACCGACAGGGGAGTGCTGTTACAAACGCGACTAGCCATTGTGTTTGGTTTGAAGAAGTTCTACCAGTATATATTCGGCAGACACTTCATCCTGGTCACGGACCACATACCACGGTCCAACAAAAGAGACACCATCGTTGGCAGCGAACCGTCTCTTCAGCTAAGTAAATCCGACTACGAGATTGAATATACTGTAGGAAGACAAAAGACCATGGAAACGCAGATGTTTTAAGCCGCCTTCCAACTGAAGACGACTTTCAGCTGCACAAAAACACAAAGGCAGTCAAAGAGATCTTACAAGTTGGAGGATTCTTCTTAAAACCTTGGGTCCAATCAGGTCAAAGTGGGAGGCAGAAGGCTTGTCCAGAAGAGGGAGCTCTTGCACCAGGTAAAAACAAAGTCTTTCTACTTCCAAATCAAATGAAAGAAGAGGACAATAAAGCCTTGGGAATTGGTTTCCTGGTGAAAGAAGACAAACTGTATGTAATGACATCAATTAACTTTTCAAGAAGGAAAAAGAAAATGAGATTGGGTCAAGATCTACAGGAAGTAAAGATAAGTACTCCAAATCCACTCACAAGGAGAGAACTTCTCAGTCAAGTAGCCAGGCTCTATGATCCCATTGGCCTTGTCACACCTATCAAACAAAAAGGAGCCATTCTGGTGAGAAAGGCCTTCCAAGAAGCCAGAAGTGGAGGTAAATCAGGTGATACGTGGGACCAACCACTGTCTGATAAACTCAGAGAAGAGGCAATAGAGCTATTCCAGGAGTATGTGCGCATTGGCCAAATCACATTTCACAGGAGCCTAACACCATCTGGCTGGAGTGGAAAACCCCTAGGTATCACATTCTCTGATGGAAGTGACAAAAGCTATGGTGCAGTGGTGTACTTCAGATGGGAGACAGGGCAAGGAGTCCAAGTGAGACTAGTAGAATCCAAAGCGAAACTCACTCCACTTGACCAAAAGGGAGAGCCCGTCAAAGCAGAAATATGTGGTGCAGTATTTGCGGCTCGTCTCAGGAAGTACATTGAAAAGCACAGCAGAATGAACGTTCAAAGATGGTACCACTTACTAGACAGTCAAACTGTGCTCGGAGCCATTTAGCGCGACAGTTATGGGTACCAAACTTTCTTCGCAAATAGATTTGGTGAAATACAGAAAGCTTGACCTGTCACAGACTGGTGGTGGATACCAGGAGACCTCAACATTGCAGATAGCATCGCGAGAGGAGCATCTCCAGGAGGAGTCAGAGTGGCAAAATGGACCGAAATTTTTGTTGCAACCTATTAAACAATGGCCGCTAAAATCTGCAAAAGACATAGCTATGTGTGCAAAAGAAGGCATTGCAAAGCTCCAAAGGAAAGCATTTTCAGCAAATGTGACAACCAGAGCTCAATCCAAGTGATTAAAAGTGGAGAATGTGGGCAAAGACAATAAAACAAATCATCCACCAGGGGCCACTGATGTACTCAAAGACAAGGTCAGTCAAGTCCAACATTTTCCACTTAAACTAGTTGCCAAACAACTAATTCAAGAGAGAAGATACAGCAGTTTAACCAAACTAGTCAGAGTCATTGCATGGGTGAAAAGAGTTGCTGCAAAGTGGAAGCTCACACTAAAAAACCGGAGTGCCAAAAAAGACAAAGTGACAGTGAACGTCTCCAAAAAAGGTGGTTTTTCTGACGGTGCAAGAAGGTGTTGTATTCAGTAACACCACGCTGAACAGACTAGTTGTGTTTAAAGATAAAGACACTGGACTTCAACCAGGATCTATGTTCCTACCCTCACCGTGGTAACCAGGATCTACATTCCTACCCTCACCATGGTAACCAGGATCTACGTTCCTACCCTCACCATGGTAACCAGGATCTACGTTCCTACCCTCACCATGGTAACCAGGATCTACGTTCCTACCCTCACCATGGTAACCAGGATCTACGTTCCTACCCTCACCATGGTAACCAGGATCTACGTTCCTACCCTCACCATGGTAACCAGGATCTATGTTCCTACCCTCACCATGGTAACCAGGATCTACGTTCCTACCCTCACCATGGTAACCAGGATCTACGTTCCTACCCTCACCATGGTAACCAGGATCTAGGTTACTACCCTCACCATGGTAACCAGGATCTACGTTCCTACCCTCACCATGGTAACCAGGATCTACGTTCCTACCCTCACCATGGTAACCAGGATCTATGTTCCTACCCTCACCATGGTAACCAGGATCTACGTTCCTACCCTCACCATGGTAACCAAGGATCTACGTTCCTACCCTCACCATGGTAACCAGGATCTATGTTCCTACCCTCACCCTGGGTTTCGGTCTCTCTTCACTTCTTGGATTGTTTGCTAATTCTAAAAAAAAAAATTAGTTTGACTGACTTTTTAAGACAGGAAACTTAATTTGAAAGATTAGGTTGCTGTCCCGTAGCCTCCGCCGATAATTTAGGTGCTAAGTCGTTCAACCTTTCTCCAGAGGAGTTTGAGCGTTACATATCGGGAAAAGCCTCCCTTGAGCTCTCCACCTCAAATGCTGGAAGTCAGCTGTCCACTTCAAACATCGCCACATTTGCCGACTACCCAATTGGCTCCGGAATGACTACTGGGACAGGTTTTGCACGTTTACAGCAGCAAACACAGTACCTCCAGAGTGTGAAGCTCAGGTATTATGACCAATCAGGTACCTTCTATCTATAAACTCCTCGCCAACTTGGCTAAACAACAAACGCCACCTAAAGCAACTACAGCCAATTTCAGAAAGAAGCATTAGCCATTGTGTTTGGTTTGAAGAAGTTCTACCAGTATCTATTCGGCAGACACTTCATCCTGGTCACGGACACTCATTGCACTTTTCGGTCCAACAAAAGAGACAACATCGTTTGCAGCGAACCGTCTTGCACGATGGGCTCTTCAGCTAAGTAAATCCGACTACGAGATCGAATATAGGAAAACAAAAGACCATGGAAACGCAGATGTTTTAAGCCGCCTTCCAACTGAAGACGACTTTCAGTTTGACAGGGAGGAAACAGGCGAAGACACTGACATGGTGTGTGCAATCAACACGCTGAGCCTTCAAGTGAAACCAGCGGATGCAACAACTTTTGTTTCAGAATCTTCAAGAGATCCTGTCATATCAATAGCGATACGCTATACAAGAGAGGGACGATCAAACAAGACAAAGAACGAAAACACAGAACTGTCGAGGTTTCATCAACTGCAGGACTCACTATCCATATGCTATGGATGCGTCGTGGTTCCATTGTGTTTACGCCCACAGATTCTGAGGATTCTTCACTTAGGACACTTCCGAATGGAACGGATGAAACAGCTTGCACGAACAGCTGTTTACTGGCCCAATATTGATGAGGATATTGAGGCTACATGCAGGCATTGTGAGCCATGTGCACAACACCAGCATAGGCCACCTAAAATGCCTGTTCACAGCGACTGGTTGGGACATTCAAACAGTCTCTACGAAAGTCCAAATTGCCAGTCAGGAAAGCACTGCAAGAATTCTTAATGCAGTACAGACGGATGCCGACATCCAGCGGGTTTTCGCCCAGCGAACTGTTACAGGGAAGGCAGATTCCCACACAAATTGACACTCTGCTGCCGAATCAACTCATATTGCTCAGCAGAAGCAAATGAAAGAGGCAGCCAAGTCTGCTCAGCCTTCATGAAAGTATACCGAGTTGGTGATGCCGTCTACGCTCTTTACTGCGGACAAGACAGAGATTCACGGTGGGTCGTGCCCACCATCTCGTACCTTTGAAGTACAGGTTCACCCTAATGGTCCTACATGGATACGACATTGGGAGCAGTTACCTCCAAGGTTTGCATCAGCCGAGGACCGTGAACCTGGTGAAAAAGCGCTCGTTCCAGAGTCAGCTCCAGTGGACACAGGACTCCGGGGACAACGGGAATCACCAGAAGGAGTGACATCTCAAGGGGGGCACTTTGCATCACCCCCACCGTACTGACCAGGAAATCCCGACGTTCCCAACGCCAGCGGAAACCTCCTGAGAGACTCCGATTGTAAACAATCGCCAGGAGGTAGATCCTCTGGCTAAGCGGGGAGGTGTTACCATGACAGCAACGATTGTTGCGTTATGAATACAGACAGTTGAAAGCGGTTGTTGATTTTTGAAGGACAGCAAAAAGCTAGCTGTTAATAACTGTAAGTGTTGTAGTTGAGCTAGAAGGAGTGTGTATGAAGCTTGAACAGCTTGTCCTGGAATAAATGCATATTTTAACTCTACCCTGAGTGTGGTCTCCCTTCTAAACAAAACCTACAAAGAAATCTGTTTGTTACCACTCGGCCACCGGTAACAGAATGTTGAACTAGGATGAGTCTGGTGTGATACCTATGAGGAGCTGTCTTGGAATTAAATTAATGTTTCAACTCTACCCTGAGTGTGGTCTCCCAGCGAAACACTTTCTGTTTGACATGCGACATTTTAAGAGAGTGACCAGCTCTTTTGCAACACATGCACGTTGCGACGTTAACACTTGGAGTTACTTGAGTTTGTTGTTTTGAGTTCTGGCTTGTATAACTTGGTTTAGAGCTGGAGAGTCTATGTCACATAGCTGGCCGGGGAACGACCCGGGATCCTTCTGGATGAGCTGGAGGATGCAGCCGGGGTGATAGAAGCCTGGGCGTCCCGTCTGAGGCCGTTGCCCACGTTACCCAGTCCCGGATGAATGGAAGATGACAGAACAGAATTTGGTTTATTGAGTTCTTAGGTTTGTCTTGGTCCAAAACTTTGAGTGCTTGTATTGAGGTTATGGGATCACAAGCTAAGTCTGACTCCGTTTACATGAATTCCGCTTCGCAACCTTTGAGGAAGTCCGATGGGAAGCGGATCGCTGAACCGATTTTCCAAGCTGAATTGCCTGCATCATCTGGAACTCTAGAGGAAAAATCGTTCCACTACTTTCTCTGCAGACCCACCAAGGTACCTTCTGAGGGAGTGGAGTCGCTCATTTTTTTTCAAATGACCAGTCCTTAAACTTTAAACGGTCTCCAGTGAACACTGCCGGTTCTGGAGTTGGAAGAACATCTGCTTTTTCTGTCATTAATCGAGGAGTGAATGGTGGACTTGATCCGTTAAGTGCTTGACTTGTAATGGCCTTATCAGCGAATGGATAGCTTGTGATATTTGGAGCTGGGGAGGGTGTGTTTAGGAATTCTCCAAACATTGGCTCACCCGTTTGATGTTGGATGCCAAACTACAATTCACATGGTTGTTTCCAGCTTCGTTGTTTCCTTCTGGTCTCTTTGTGGTCATAGGAGAAAACATGGTCCGAAAAATGTATCCAAACTGTCGTGACGGCAACAGGTTGTTCTGCTACTTCTTGAGACCCTTCAGTTGGATCTAAACGTGTGATTTTTTTGGGAGATTTCTTTGAGAAGTTCGCTATCTGTATAGATAGCACAGACAACAGTACGTCTGTGAGAGGACAGAATAGTAAATGGACAACAATTCTTTCAGCTCGGTGGTCGTCAATAATCTCAAAGTCACCAGCATAACCGTGCTTCATCATGACGGTTAGGAATCAAATAACTTGGAGCAGGGACTGATGAGGACCACGTTTCTCTACATTGTTGATGCTTTTCAGAACATCTGCAAGAACGTGGATACGGACCGGATGCCGATTCTCCGAGATTGCTTGCTTGTTTTTCGTGATCTTGACTTTGGTTTCACCATGGTAACCAGGATCTACGTTCCTACCCTCACCATGGTAACCAGGATCTACGTTCCTACCCTCACCATGGTAACCAGGATCTATGTTCCTACCTTCACCATGGTAACCAGGATCTATGTTCCTACTCTCACCATGGTAACCAGGATCTATGTTCCTACCTTCACCATGGTAACCAGGATCTATGTTCCTACCCTCACCATGGTAACCAGGATCTATGTTCCTACCCACATCATGGTAACCAGGATCTATGTTCCTACCCTCACCATGGTAACCAGGATCTATGTTCCAACCCTCACCATGGTAACCAGGATCTATGTTCCTACCCTCACCGTGGTAACCAGGATCTATGTTCCTACCCTCACCATGGTAACCAGGATCTATGTTCCTACCCTCACCGTGGTAACCAGGATCTATGTTCCTACCCTCACCGTGGTAACCAGGATCTATGTTCCTACCCTCACCATGGTTACCAGGATCTACATTCTTACCCTCACCATGGTAACCAGGATCTATGTTCCTACCCTCACCATGGTAACCAGGATCTACGTTCCTACCCTCACCGTGGTAACCAGGATCTATGTTCCTACCCTCACCATGGTAACCAGGATCTATGTTCCTACCCTCACCATGGTAACCAGGATCTATGTTCCTACCCTCACCGTGGTAACCAGGATCTATGTTCCTACCCTCACCATGGTAACCAGGATCTATGTTCCTACCCTCACCATGGTAACCAGGATCTATGTTCCTACCCTCACCATGGTAACCAGGATCTACGTTCCTAATACACCATGGGTTTCGGTCTCTCTTCACTTCTTGGATTGTTTGCTAATTCTAAAAAAAAAATAGTTTGACTGACTTTTTACGACATGAATCTCAGTTTGATAGACTAGGTTGCTGTCTCGTAGCCTCCACCGATAATTTTGGTGCTAAGTCTTTCAACCTTTCTCCGGAGGAGTTTGAGAAATATATATCGGGAAAAGTCTCCCTTGACCTCTCCAACTCAAACCGTAGTTGGCATGACTGAAGAGGATGCAGCAGATAGGGTTAGATGGAGAAAACTGACTTGCTGTGGCGCCCCCTGAAGGGAGATGATGAAAGAAGAGGTTGCTGTGCCGTAGCCTCCATCGAAAACCTCGGTGTTCAAATTCCAGAGGAGTTGGAACGATACATATCGGGAAAAGTCTCCCTTGAGCTCTCCACCTCAAATGCTGGAAGTCAGCTTTCCGCTTCAAACATTGGCACATTTGTCGCCTACCCAATTGTAGCCCAGATGAACGAAAACCTGGAGATCCTGTCAGAGCTGATCAACAGACGTTTGTTTTTCATGTTGGACACACTGTAGAGATGAGATCCGTCACGTTTGGTCATTTTCCTCTGACGCCTTTTGGGCTCTACTTCTGTGTCTCTCGAAACCTCTTGTTTGCCATCCACCCGTTTGTTGTTGGATGGCAAACTGCAATTCACATGGTTGTTTTCAGCTTCTTTGTAGACTTCGTTGATTCCTTCTGGCCTCTTCGTGGTAGACGATGCCAGCAACGGTGTCCAAACTGCCATGACGGCAACAGGTTATCCTGCCACTTCTCGAGATCCTCCAGTTGGAGATCTAAACATGGGCTGATCACACCACACTTGTTCAGTCTGCCTGTGAGATGGACGACAATTTTTCCAGCTCAATGGTCATCAATGATCCCATACTCACCAACATAACCGTGGTTCATCATGACGGTTAGGAATCATACAATACCTTGGAGCAGGGACTGATGAGGAGCTGGCGTTTCCCACGTTTCTCTGCATCAGTGATGCTTATCAGAACATCTGCAAGAACGTTGATACGGACCGGATGCCGGTTCTGCAAGTTTGCTTGCTTGTTTTTCGTGATCTTGACTTTGGTTCTTTGGGTAAGTTCGGCATCTCTTCTGTCAGCCAGACGTTGAGTAGCAGTACGTAGATTAAGACCCTTGTCAACTGACAGGCTGTGTTTACCTTTAAATTCAAACCAAAACAAATTACAGTTTAACTGCAAACAGTCGCAAACTTCAAGAATTTGAATAAAAATAAACAACTTACGTCCAGAAGGTATTAATTATCTTTAAGGCACAACGTGTCTTTAGTTAAGTTTAACTTGGCTGTGTTTCTGTAAATTGTTGGCCATGATTAAGGCTTTCTTTAACAGCTTTGGTTTTATTTTGAAATCCATTTTCACAGTCTGGTGTAGACGTGGCTGAAGGTTGGGTTTCAAAAACGTTGGTAATTTAAATGACTTTTTAAGTCAGAAAACCTGATTTAAAAGGTTAGGTTCGAGGATACAGTGAAAGAGGACATGAAGATAGTTGTCGTGACTGAAGAGGATGCAGCAGATAGGGTTAGATGGAGAAAACTGACTTGCTGTGGCGCCCCCTGAAGGGAGATGATGAAAGAAGAGGTTGCTGTGCCGTAGCCTCCATCGAAAACCTCGGTGTTCGAATTCCAGAGGAGTCGGAACGATGCATATCAGGAAAAGCCTCCCTTGAGCTCTCCACCTCAAATGCTGAAAGTCAGCTTTCCACTTCAAACATTGACACACCTGCTGGCGACCAAGTTGTAGCCCAGATGAACGAAAACCTGGAGATCCTGTCAGAGCTGATCAACAGACGTTTGTTTTTCATGTTGGACACACTGTAAGGATGAGATCTGACATGTTTGGTCAGCTTCCACTGACGCCTTTTGAGCTCTACTTCTGTGTCTCTTGAAACCTCTTGTTTGCCATCCACCCGTTTGTTGTTGGATGGCAAACTGCAATTCACATGGTTGTTTTCAGCTTCTTTGTAGACTTCGTTGATTCCTTCTGGCCTCTTCGTGGTAGACGATGCCAGCAACGGTGTCCAAACTGCCATGACGGCAACAGGTTATCCTGCCACTTCTCGAGATCCTCCAGTTGGAGATCTAAACATGGGCTGATCACACCACACTTGTTCAGTCTGCCTGTGAGATGGACGACAATTTTTCCAGCTCAATGGTCATCAATGATCCCATACTCACCAACATAACCGTGGTTCATCATGACGGTTAGGAATCATACAATACCTTGGAGCAGGGACTGATGAGGAGCTGGCGTTTCCCACGTTTCTCTGCATCAGTGATGCTTTTCAGAGCATCTGCAAGAACGTTGATACGGACCGGATGCCGGTTCTCTGAGTTTGCTTGCTTGTTTTTCGTGATCTTGACTTTGGTTCTTTGGGTAGGTTCGGCATCTCTTCTGTCAGCCAGACGTTGAGTAGCAGTACTTAGATTAAGGCGCTTGTCAACTGACAGGCTGTGTTTACCTTTAAATTCAAACCAAAACCAAGTACAGTTTAACTGCAAACAGTCGCAAACTTCAAGAATTTGAATCAAAATAAACAACTTACGTCCAGAAGGTATTAATTATCTTTAAGGCACAACGTGTCTTTAGTTAAGTTTAACTTGGCTGTGTTTCTGTAAATTGATATGGACCGGATGCCAGTTCTGCAAGTTTGCTTGCTTGTTTTTCTTGTTCCTCCATCACAGCTGAGATTTCTTGAGTTGCTGCTGCTTCGATTCTTCTATTTGACTGCGTACACAAAGAGGATAGAGTTATTTGAACGTCTTGAGTTTGGTCTTTGGGAAGGTCCTGCATCTAGTCTGTGGAGAGACAGTTAGGTAGCAGTTGGTAGATTAAACTGACTATGTTTCCATGGTTACTCCATGAACAGATTCAATGTAAACAGGCTGTGTTTACCTTTAAATTTGAAACCAAAACAAAGTACAGTTTAACTGTTAACCCGTTCCCAACTTAAAAAATTTGAATAAAACAAACAACCGATGTTTATAGATATTAATTACCTTATGCCAGCGTCCAAAGAAATGTCTTGTTATTTCACTTGAAGCACAATCTTTCCCTTAATCTCCATTTTACTTCCTTTGAATGACGTCTATTTTGACGGAGCTCTGTTGTTGGGAGCGATGAGGTGGTCTCGCACCCAGGATGGAATCCATGTTCTTAAGCTGACCGTTTTTTTTTGGTTTTGTTTTGTTTTTTTCAACAGCTAGCTTCCGAGTTGGTTCGTTGGTCATGGAGTTGTTTCGCTTTGTTTGCGTGCTAAACCAGCAGCGAGCCTCTCGGAACAAGATCCATCATGGCTGGTGATGAACTGAGAAGGAGACGATCTGAAAGGAGAAGCTTTAAGTCCAGTGTCCATTAAAATACCTTGAAAAATCGTGACCGTTTCACTTTGGAGGTCTTTAGGCAAAGTCGAGCGTGACTCTCACTCTGGAGTCCTTGTTTTGTTGTGACGTCACAACATGACGTCACAACGACGTCACAACAGGCGATTCTCGCCAAATCTCGCGAGACTTTGAATAACTTCAACTGACACAATAACATTTTGGATGTTTTTTGTGGTCCTTTGAATTTCCTGGGAAACCCTGCCTGTGTGTGTGTGTGTGTGTGTGTGTGTGTGTGTGTGTGTGTGTGTGTGTGTGTGTGTGTCTGTCTGTCTATCTGTCTGTCTGTCTGTCTGTCTGTCTGTCTGTCTGTCTGTCCGTGGTAACCGAGATCTACATTCCTACCCTCACCATGGTAACCAGGATCTACGTTCCTACCCTCACCATGGTAACCAGGATCTAGTTCCTACCCTCACCATGGTAACCAGGATCTACGTTCCTACCCTCACCATGGTAACCAGGATCTACGTTCCTACCCTCACCATGGTAACCAGGATCTAGTTCCTACCCTCACCATGGTAACCAGGATCTACGTTCCTACCCTCACCATGGTAACCAGGATCTACGTTCCTACCCTCACCATGGTAACCAGGATCTACGTTCCTACCCTCACCATGGTAACCAGGATCTAGTTCCTACCCTCACCATGGTAACCAGGATCTACGTTCCTACCCTCACCATGGTAACCAGGATCTACGTTCCTACCCTCACCATGGTAACCAGGATCTACGTTCCTACCCTCACCATGGTAACCAGCTGTGGGTGGTAACCGAAAGAATGAGAACGCGGATACAAGCGGTCGAAATGAGCTTCCTCTGCAGAGTGGCTGGGCTCTCACTCAGAGATCAGGCGAGGAGCTCTGTCATCCAGGAGGAGCTCGGTGTCGAGCCGCTCCTTCTCCGGGTAAAGAGAAGCCAGATGGGGTGGTTTGGGCATCTGGTAAGGCCGTTCCACCGAGAGGAGACCAAGAGGTTGACCCCGAACCTGCTGGAGAGACTATGTCTCACAGCTGGCCGGGGATAGACTCGGGATCCTTCTAGTTGAGCCGGAGAAAGCAGCCGGGGTGAGAGAAGCCTGGGCTTCCTGTCTGAGGCTGTTGCCCCCGCGACCTGGTCCTGGATAAGCGGAAGACGACGGAATGGATCATGTCTGTGTTTATAATTTGATTCTGTTTGGTGTCCAACATTCTGGTGAGAGTCAGACTTCTTTCCATATAACCTATCTCTGAGTTTGTTTGGGTTTTTTTTTTTTACAGGTGCAGGTAGATAAATCTAAAAAAAAAAACAGAAGCTCCTGGAATTGAGTCAAAGACATTCTAGAAATGGGAAAAAATAAAAACCAGTGTGAACAGAGCGAGAGATAAGAGACTTACTGGAGCTTGCTCAGAATACCGATAGGATTAAAGATGGTGGATGTTTCTAATAAATGTTGCTGAGAGAAAAAAAAACGTTTCTTATTCAGCCAAACAAAAAAACACTTGCAGAAGTGGACTGTGGATTTCATGCCTACGCCTTCATTAGCACTCCATCTGCATCCATCTATGGCAATTTTACTTTAGGTTTATTTGGGGTTTACTGGATATGTTCTCCTGTGTAAGCGTGGGCACTCTGGTTTCCTCTTTACTCTCCAAAAACATATTCCGTTCCATCCTCTTCCGCTCATCCGGGACTGGAACAGCTTCTCTCACCCCGGCTGCATCCTCCAGCTCACCTGGGAAGATCCCTCGGGAGGCATCCTAACCATACTGTATGTCCAAACTACTCTATCTGACTCTTCTCAAACTGGGAAAAACGTCTCAGTGAGAACCCAGCCACCCTTTTGAGGAAGCTCATTTCAGTCGCTTGTATCCACGATGTTCTTTTGGTTACCATCCACACTGGTGACCATGGTGAGGGTAGGAACATAGATCCTGGTTACCATGGTGAGGGTAGGAACGTAGATCCTGGTTACCATGGTGAGGGTAGGAACGTAGATCCTGTTTACCACGGTGAGGGTAGGAACGTAGATCCTGGTTACCATGGTGAGAGTAGGAACGTAAATCCTGGTTACCATGGTGAGGGTAGGAACGTAAATCCTGGTTACCATGGTGAGGGTAGGAACGTAGATCCTGGTTACCACGGTGAGGGTAGGAACGTAGATCCTGGTTACCATGGTGAGGGTAGGAACGTAGATCCTGGTTACCACGGTGAGGGTAGGAACGTAGATCCTGGTTACCATGGTGAGGGTAGGAATGTAGATCCTGGTTACCATGGTGAGGGTAGGAACGTAGATCCTGGTTACCATGGTGAGGGTAGGAATGTAGATTCTGGTTACCATGGTGAGGGTAGGAATGTAGATTCTGGTTACCATGGTGAGGGTAGGAACGTAGATTCTGGTTACCATGGTGAGATTGATCGACTGGTAAGGTCTACAAAGATCTACCTCTGCAAAAACATGTGCCTTAGTTAATGGCTGATATAAATTTGACCCTAGGAATGAGTGTTTATGGATGGTTGTCTCTGTGTGTGTCGCCCCACTATAGACTGGCGACCTGTTTAGGGTGTATCCTAAAATCAGCCGGGATAGGGACTGGCACCACATGCTGATCCACACAAAATCAAACTAATTATTTTGCATGCCTGACTGATCGTCATGGCGACACTCACTGTAACGACAATAATCACTCTAAAAAAAATGACCGACTCCCTCTCACATCGTCTCCTTGTAAAGGGTTTTATTTTTATTTCTAAAGGTTTTCTTTTTATGCTTAAAGCAGGAGTCTGTAATAATTTCAATATGCTCACATTGTGACAGCAAAGAATCTTATATCTTGAATTCAATAGTTGGTGCATGACATCTATTAGTCATGAAGTTTACCCACATCTGCTGTAAACACTCCATCCATAACATCCACAAGGACTTCGATGATATACAAGAATATAACATTTTCTCAGCAAAAACTTGGAGGATTTGTAGATAAAATCTATCTTTCTCGTCGGTAAGGCCAAACCTTGAGTCTGTGTTTTAAATTTCTGCATGACTTGGATTTTTTTCTCTTTTTTGATCAATTTAGTTGGATCGGTGCGGCGTCAGCATTAATTAGGACGCTGCATCTGTCCGTCGTGGTAAAGAGAGAGCTGAACCGAAAAAACAAAGCTCTCCATTTACAAGTCGATCTATGTTCCAACCCTCACCATGGTAACCAGGATCTACGTCCCTACCCTCACCATGGTAACCAGGATCTATGTTCCTACCCTCACCATGGTAACCAGAATCTACGTTCCTATTTTCACCATGGTAACCAGGATCTACGTCCCTACCCTCACCATGGTAACCAGGATCTACGTTCCTATTTTCACCATGGTAACCAGGATCTACGTCCCTACCCTCACCATGGTAACCAGGATCTATGTTCCTACCCTCACCATGGTAACCAGGATCTACGTTCCTACCCTCACCATGGTAACCAGGATCTACGTTCCTACCCTCACCATGGTAACCAGGATCTACGTTCCTATTTTCACCATGGTAACCAGGATCTACGTCCCTACCCTCACCATGGTAACCAGGATCTACGTTCCTACCCTCACCATGGTAACCAGGATCTATGTTCCTACCCTCACCATGGTAACCAGGATCTACGTTCCTACCCTCACCATGGTAACCAGGATCTACGTTTCTATTTTCACCATGGCAACCAGGATCTATGTTCCTTCCCTCACCATGGTAACCAGGATCTACGTTCCTACCCTCACCATGGTAACCAGGATCAACGTTCCTACCCTCACCATGGTAACCAGGATCTATATTCCTACCCTCACCATGGTAACCAGCTGTGGGTGATGACCGAAAGAATGAGATCACGGATACAAGCGGCCTAAATGAGCTTCCTCCGCAGGGTGGCTGGGCTCTCACTCAGAGATTGGGTGAGGGGCTCTGCCATCCGGGAGGAGCTCTGTGTCAAACCGCTCCTCCTACTGGTCAAGAGGTGCCAGATGGGGTGGTTCAGGCATCTGGTCAGTATGCCCCCCGACCACCTCACTGGTGAGATGTTTTGGGCTTGTCCCACCGGGAGGAGACTAAGAGGCAGACCTCAGACCTGCTGGAGAGACTATGTTTCACAACTGGACAGGGAATGACTCTGGATCCCTCCGGGTGAGCTGGAGGATGCAGCCGGGGTGAAAGAAGCCTGGGCTTCCCATCTGAGGCTGTTGCCCCCGCGACCCGGCCCCTGTTGAGCGGAAGGGGCCGGTAGACAGGTGACAGGAGGTGAGTAGTGAAGTTGGCCAGTTTAAACTAGTTTATTGAAAGACTGGCAGAACCAGACGAAACTCTGTAAGATGAGTGACCGGAGGGAGAGTTCAGCTGGACGTCAAGGAGACCAGACGGACTGAGCTTAACTGGGCAACGAAGGGACCAGATGTAGGAGCCCAGCAGGACGATGAAGGACCAGAAGGTTGGAGCTCGGCTGGTTGAAGAGGAACCAGAGAGTTGGAGCCCAGTTCTTTGAAGAGGGACCAGAAGATTGGAGCTCGGCTGGGAGATGATGGACCAGAATGGTGGAGCTTGGCCGGAAGGTAGGGTGCACCAGGATGCCTGCATGAAGGCAGCAAGGCCAGTGGAGCAAGGGAGGGATCCAGCCAGAAGGTGAGGAACACCCGGGCTTAAACAGTCCAAAGGGAAATAGGGCACACCTGGGATTGGGACCTCCAAATTAGGGCAGAGGGAGTGTTCCAGATGAGAGGGGATCATGACAGTTACGTCTCATTTTCAACAACAATCCCCATATCAGGAGAAACAATGGCTGATGTGGGTGTAGCACACATGGACATAAAGAGTAGACCCCACATCGGCTGCTTCCAGATGAGAGCGGGATCATGACAACATGAATCCAGTTGATTTGCAACACAGTCCATAAGATTGGTCCACAAATCTCCGCCGTGCCGCCGATGACCTGCTCTATTTTTTTAACATGTGGTAAATTTGCAATTATTTCCTTAAATTTATCGAGAAGACTCAATTGAAGGAGCATCAATAATGCAGATCTGTCCACCTGCATATTCATGGACGCTTCACTGCCAATACCTCCTTCATAAATAATTTGTAAGACTCTGGAATGCATGGTGGTCCGGCGGGTTAACGCTAAGCTTTATTCCACGTACGTCTGTAAAGCAGAGAGAAAAATTCCCCTCACAGCCTGAATAAATAAATTCACACTCGTAAAACAAGAAGAACAGTGAGATCTTTTTGTTTTTCTCCATGCATGAGGATGAGTGATGTCTCCACAGGCTGTGTCCAGATTTTACATATTAAAGCCCAAACAGCGTCTATGTTTTTATTCCCATGCAGACTGACTTTTTTTTTTGTTCTTTGGACTCGACAGAAAAGACAATAATCCATTTCAAGCCGGTTCGTTTTTGTCGTACACCTGTAATCTCTTCACTCTCTGTTAAAAACGCAATTAAGAAAATTGTTGTCTCTCTCAGGGACCAACAATTTTCCAGAATCAATCAGTCAATTACCAGGTTGTCTCCAGGTTGACCCCGTGGGCTAATGGCTTTGGAGGATGGCCAGAATCGGATTTCATTTTAACCGTGCCTAATGGTCTGTCAAGCTGAATTTTTACAAACGCAGACCCTCCCGACACACGTTCAAACACACCTTCTTCATATTGATCGGACTCTTTTAATCTAAATGTTTTCATCCTTTTTTTTGTTGGATGAAGAGACTAAAAGATGTAAAACAGACGTTTAGTGTCTTCTCCTTCCATCATTTCTCTTCAGGGGGCGCCACAGCAAGTCAGTTTCTTCCATCTAACCCAGAGTGCCCATTACATCGATTGCGATCAACTGCTCGATCGCAAAGGCATTATGGGTAGATCGCATGGCATCAAAAAAAAAAGTTTAAAAAAAAAGTTAAAAAAAAAGTGTTAATCTAGTGGCTTTTGTTTTGTTACTGGAGATTTTTTGAGTGTGTGATGTGAAATCACGTTGCTAAGCCTGTAATCAATGAGCAGCCCGCAGTGCTGCTGTGCCCCGTCCCCCTCGCAAAGCGCTGTGAGTGTGTGCGTGTGTAACAAATCGTGTTGTAGGAGTAGTTACAGAAGGCTGGAAACGATCTGTGGGGTTTGCGATGGTAACTTGAGGTCTGGTAGATCTCAGGAGGTTTGATATTTGTAAAGTAGATCTTGGGACAAAAAAGGTTGGGCATCCCTCATCTAACCCTATCTCCTGCATCCTCTTCGGTCACACCAACTATCTTCATGTCTTCCTTCACTGTATCCATGAACCTCCTCTTTGGTCTTCCTCTAGTCCTCTTTCCTGGTGATTCCAAACCCAGCATCCTTCTTCTGATGTACTCTCTCTCCTCTGCACATGTTCAAACCATCTCAGTCTGACCTCTCTGACTTTAAAACCTCTAACATGTGCTGTTCCTCTGATCCTGTCCATCCTGGTCACTCCCAGAGAGATCCTCAGCATCTTCATCTCTGATACAAACATCTCTGTTTCCTGATTACGCAGGAAATTACTCAGGTTTAGTTGATTACTCAAAATTAATTTTTATAAATTTTTCAAGATATATTTACAAACTGATCCAGTTGTCTCCATACCAGTCTGTCAACGCCTGATCCCGTCAGACCTCAGAAGCTAAGCAGGCTGGGTCTGGGTAGTACTTGGATGGGAGGCCACTGGAACCCCAAGTATCACAGTAGGGCGGCCCTTGAGATTAAGTTGTCGCTGTGTTCCTGTGCAAGACACTTCACCCACGTGCCTAGTCTGGATGGTGTGTGTGTGATTGGTTGGTGATGGTCAGTCTGCTCCAGGACAGCTGTGGTTACAACAGTAGCTTACCATCACCTGGTATGAAGGGAATGAATACTGAATATGTGAAGCGTCTTTGAGTCTCCTGGAAAGCGCTGTAGAAGTACAATGCATTATTATTATCATTTTAGGGAGGATCTGGGTCGCTGTCAGTACGGTGGTGCTTTGGTTACCCCAGTAACCTCACAGCAAGAACGTTTGAGTTCGAGTCCCGGACTGTGGGCGAGGCTTGAAACACAAATCTTTCTATGTGCAGTTTGCATGTTCTCTCTGTGTATTTGTGGGTTTTCTTTGGTTTCCTCAAAAAACATACATCTTAGGTTGATTGGCTGTGGAGAAATTGCCCCTAGGAATGTGTGTGTGTGTGTGTGTGTGAGGCCTCACGACAGACTGGTGCTCGGAGTGTATCCTGCCTCTCGCCTAAAATCACGCGGGTCAAGCTTCGGCACCCCTCGGTACCCTCTAGATTTCTCCCAAATCACTGAAAGGACTTTAATCAGACCATCCGGTGCCACTCAGTTCCTAATCAGTTCATCTATAGTTGGTACTGGATGATTGCTTTTCATCATTTCCTCTTCATTTTTTCGGGAATTTAGGTATATTTTATAATATTGTCGAAAAAATTGCGAATCGATCTTTAATTCGGTTTAAAGTTTGAACTTCTTTAATTTCTTTAATTTTCTTTTTGTTCAAAATAAAAATGTTTTTTTTTTTTTTTTTTTTTTTTTTTATCAAATGACAAACGTCAAACATTTGAATTCAGATTAAAAAAGAAACCAGATTGTTTCCAGATGGATCCGCTGACCTGATGAGCTCTGAACAAATGATCTTTGATCTGGGCTCGTTTGAGTCGTGAAAATATTTTTAGATGTTTGTCACGAAGGCTTTGAGGAAGTAAAAACTCTGGATCACTGCTTCCCTCCTATCCTTCCCTCCTATCCTTCCCTCCTATCCTTCCCTCATATCCCGTCCTCCTATCCTTCCCTCCTATCCTTCCCTCCTATCCTTCCCTCCTATCCTACCCTCCTATCCTACCCTCCTATTCTACCCTCCTATCCTTCCCTCATATCCCGTCCTCCTATCCTTCCCTCCTATCCTTCCCTCCTATCCTTCCCTCATATCCTTCCCTCATATCCCGTCCTCCTATCCTTCCCTCCTATCCTTCCCTCCTATCCTTCCCTCCTATCCTACCCTCCTATCCTACCCTCCTATCCTACCCTCCTATCCTTCCCTCCTATCCTTCCCTCATATCCCGTCCTCCTATCCTTCCCTCCTATCCTTCCCTCCTATCCTTCCCTCCTATCCTACCCTCCTATCCTACCCTCCTATTCTACCCTCCTATCCTTCCCTCCTATCCTTCCCTCCTATCCTACCCTCCTATCCTTCCCTCCTATCCTTCCCTCCTATCCCACCCTCCTATCCTACCCTCCTATCCTTCCCTCCTACCCTTCCCTCCTATCCTTCTCTCCTATCCTTCCTTCCTATCCTACCCTCCTATCCTACCCTCCTATCCTTCCCTCCTATCCTTCCCTCCTATCCTACCCTCCTATCCTTCCCTCCTATCCTACCCTCCTATCCTTCCCTCCTATCCTACCCTCCTATCCTTCCCTCCTATCCTACCCTCCTATCCTTCCCTCATATCCCGTCCTCCTATCCTTCCCTCCTGATCTACCCTCCTATCCTTCCCTCCTATCCTACCCTCCTATCCTTCCCTCATATCCCGTCCTCCTATCCTTCCCTCCTGATCTACCCTGCTATCCTTCCCTCCTATCCTTCCCTCCTATCCTTCCCTCCTATCCTACCCTCCTATCCTTCCCTCCTATCCCGTCCACCTATCCTGCCCTCCTATCCCGCCCTCCTATCCTTCCCTCCTATCCTTCCCTCCTATCCCATCCTCCTGTCCTGCCTTCAGCCCTAGTTTGATACACCTGCTCCACTGGCCTGCAGCCATGATGATGCACCCTGTTGTCCTCGTCAACCAGCCTGTTGTCCTGGTTCCCCGCCCCGGCTCCTGGTGCACCCTCTCTTCCTAGCTCCATCCCTCTGGTCCCCTCATCGTCCAGCCGGGCTCCATCCCTCTGGTCCCCCTCGTCGTCTAGCTGAGCTCCATCCCTCTGGTCCCCTCATTGTCCAGCCGAGCTCCATCCCTCTGGTCCCCTCATCGTCCAGCCGGGCTCCATCCCTCTGGTCCCCTCATCGTCCAGCCGAGCTCCATCCCTCTGGTCCCCCTCGTCGTCTAGCCGAGCTCCATCCCTCTGGTCCCCTCGTCGTCTAGCTGAGCTCCATCCCTCTGGTCCCCTCATCGTCCAGCCGGGCTCCATCCCTCTGGTCCCCCTCGTCGTCTAGCTGAGCTCCATCCCTCTGGTCCCCTCGTCGTCCAGCCGGGCTCCATCCCTCTGGTCCCCCTCGTCGTCTAGCTGAGCTCCATCCCTCTGGTCCCCTCATCGTCCAGCCGGGCTCCATCCCTCTGGTCCCCCTCGTCGTCTAGCTGAGCTCCATCCCTCTGGTCCCCTCGTCGTCCAGCCGGGCTCCATCCCTCTGGTCCCCCTCGTCGTCTAGCTGAGCTCCATCCCTCTGGTCCCCTCGTCGTCCAGCCGAGCTCCATCCCTCTGGTCCCCTCATCGTCCAGCCGGGCTCCATCCCTCTGGTCCCCCTCGTCGTCTAGCTGAGCTCCATCCTTCTGGTCCCTTCGTCCAGCCGAGCTCCATGTCACTCGTCCCCCAACGTCCAGCCGAGGTCTCACTCCGGTCACTCATATTCCCGAGCTCTTCGGCTCTGTACTTCCTTCCCTAAACTGGTTCAAACAGGCCGTCCATCTGGGTCATACTTCCCTACCCTCTCCGCCATCATGACAGGACAAACAGAACGCTACTCATCAGTTTGATCAATCCCAGGTTTGGTCAAATTAAAATGAATTTTGAAACCAGAAGAAATTTTCAGAATAAAGTTTATGTTGCATTAAAAGAATCAAAGAATTCTAAATTGAGTTGTGTAAGCAAGGTGTGTAAGCTGAGCAACAACACACCCACACACGCAGGAGAACCTGTCACGTTCCTGCTGTGACTTTGCATTCTTATAGAAAATTATTTCCATGAGGATGATAAACTCAAATAAAAATATTTAATTGGATCGTTAAGAAGCCGATCTGCTTTCCTATGAAACAAATGAAAGAGATGCAACCGCGTACGCACGCTGCATGAATCTGGCTGTAATGAATCGGACGGACGTGCCTGCTGGACGAAGACGCGCAAAAAAAAACTGCAAGCGTTTCCACGGAGAGGAGAAACTGCGAGTCTGGAATTAATTCATGTAAGTGTCCATAGAAGCTGAGCAGAAAGCGTCGGCACCCGTTTGTATCCGAACAGCGGGTGTTTCTAAACCTCTAAAGTCCGCCAAATCACCGACATCAACATGTTAAACGAGCTTCAAATGAGAGGAGGACCTTCATGACCTTCATCCATAGCTGGTATGAATAGTAACCTTGTCAACCGTGTATTCCTTCTGGAGTTCTGCTGGATGCCAGAGCCCATCCCGGCTGATTCAAGGCGAGAGGCATGGTCCACTCCGGACAGGTCGCCAGTCTGTCGCAGCATACCTTCCTAGGGGCAATCATGTAGCGGCCAATCAACCCAGCATGCATGTCTTTGGAGATTAGGAGGAAACCCACGCGTACACAGGGAGAACATGCAAACTACACACAGAAAGACCAGTGTTCCAAGACTTATCTCCACCCGGGACTCAAACCCACGACCTTCTTGCTGTGAGGCTACTCTGCTACCCACCAAGTCACCGTGCCACCCTTGTTTTGAACAGTCGGTCATTCACCTTCTTAACCGTATCTCCCTTCTGGAGTTCCGGGGTTGCCAGAGCCCATTCTGGCAGATTCAAAGCGAGAGGCAGGGTACACTCTTGACAGGTCATCAGTCTGTCAAGGCGCCACACACACACTCATTCCTAAGGGGAATTTGGCACCAGCCAATCAACCTATGTATGTTTTTGGCGGGTGGGAGGAAATCGGAGTCTATGTAGAAAACCCATAGAGACACGAGGAGAACATGCAAACTCCACACAGAAATGCCAGCTATCCAAGCTTCATCCCCACCCAGACCTTGAACCCACGGCCTTCTTGCTGTGAGGCTTCTCTGCTACCCACTGCGCCACCCTTGTTTTGAATAGTTTGGGCAATTTGTGAGAAATCGCATCCACAAGGTTTAAAGCGGGGGTGCCCAACCAGTCGATCGAGGTATACCGGTAGCCCACGGACACGGATGTCATCTCAGCGACTTTGATGCTGTTTATAGCGGGCATTAAGACCCGCTGGTCGCTAGAGTCGCTCAATATAGCGGGCATTAAGACCCGCTGGTCGCTAGAGTCGCTCAAATTTAGCGACTGGGTTAGTTTTTTGTTTCTTTTTTCTCAATCTGGCAGCTTTTTCTAGGTTTTTTTTGGCGATTTTTGGAGTCTTTGACGTGAAAACACGTTGTTAAGCCTGTAATAAATAAGCAGCGCAGCGCCTGTTGCTGTTGTAACTGCTCACTCTTGCAAAGCGTTGCGTGTGTACGGAAAATGTCAGTGTGTGTTTGAGGGAGAGAGAGGAATGTCTGTTTGTGTGTGAGATGTGTAATAGTTGTATTCCGTTCCATCGCCTTCGGCTCATCCGGGGGCTGGGTCGTGGGGCAACAGCCTCAGATGGGAAACCCAGGCTTCTCACACCCCGGCTGCATCCTCCATCTCACTCAGGAGGATCCCGAGTCATTCCCCGTCCAGCCGTGAGACATAGTCTCTCCAGCGAGTCCGGGATCTGCATCTTGGTCTCCTCCAGGTGGAACGTGCCCGAAACACCTCACCCACCCACGAGGCCTTCAGGAGGCATCCTGCCCAGATGCCCGAACCACCCCATCTGGCTCCTCTCGACCTGGAGGAGGAGCGGCTTGACACCGAGCTCCTCCCGGATGGCAGAACTCCTCACCCGATCTTTGAGTGAGAGCCCAACCACCCTGGGATGGGATACTGAATACATGTTCCGTTCTGTCGTCTGCTGCTTATCCGGGGCCGGGTCGCGGGGGAAACGGGAAACCTAGGATTCTCTCTACTCGGCTGCATCCTCTAGCTCACCCGGAAGGATGCCGAGACGTTTCCCTTGTCAGCTGTGACACATGGCCTCTCCAGCAGGTCCCGGGTATGCTTGTTGTTCTTCTCTCGGTGGGATGGGAGTAACTGTAGGCAGTTTAATTGAATTCTTTCACCGGTTAGGGATTCACAAGAGTGTCACAAACACACAAAGAGCCTGTGTCTTTAAATCAACATTCTAGGTCAGGGGTGGGCTAACTTTTTGGTTCGTGGGCCACATTGAGTTCTAACATTTGACCAGGGGGCCGGAACAGGATCAGATGGATGGCATGCTTTGGTAACCTCTAGATTAGACCAATAGAATGACGCTAGATTTTAAACAAGAGGTGGGTGGTGACCGCAAGAATGAGATTGCAGGTACAAGCGGCCGAAATGATCTTCCTCTGCAGGGTGGCTGGGCTCTCACTCAGAGATCGGGTGAGGAGCTCTGCCATCCAGGAGGAGCTCGGTGTCGAGCTGCTCCTCCTCCAGGTCAAGAGGAGCCAGATGGGGTGGTTCGGGCATCTGGTCAGGATGCCCCCGAGCACCTCGCAGGTGAGGTGTTTCGGGCACGTCCCACCGGGAGGAGACCAAGGGGCAGACCCCGGACCTGCTGGAGAGACTATGTCTCACACCTGGCCGGGGAACGACTTGGGATCCTTCCAGGTGAGCTAGAGGATGCAGCCGGGGAGAGAGAGGCCTGGGCTGCCCGTTTGAGGCTGTTGCCCCCGCGACCCGACCCCGGAACAAGCGGAAGATGACGGAACGGAACGGAACAGTGGTGTTGTATCTTTGGCGCCATCTAGTGACGAAACATCAGAATTACAGAAAAAATAAGGTTTATTTATTTAATATTTTTATGTTCGGGGGGCCTAATTAAAACAAATAACGGGCTCTTGTGGCCCACGAGCCATAATTTGCCCATGCCTGTTCTAGGTGATGACCTAAAAAATAATCCCTAAAAAAAAAACTACCAGAGTGCTTTTATTTTAAAAGTCTGGAATCGGCCTCTTCTGCAGAACAACATCCTCCAAATCTAAATGATAAATCTTGTAATAAAAGCGATCCGTACACACTACATTTGTCTTTTTCCTCCTACTTTTTTCCAACCAAACAGCACCGGAGTCTATTTGCAAAGAGGTGAGAGTGTGCGATTGTCTAATACGCTGCTTGGTATTGTTGTGTCGACACTTCGTGACCTTGCGCTTCTCAGAAAACCAGCGAGATTACACGACTTAGTTTCCAGCACATGCACTTTGCTTATAGTTCCAGACCGAAGTGGCATTCCTATTATAGCTTCTGTTTGGCTGGGGCTTCATTTATTCTCTCCACATCCTGCAAACAATTGGACTTTATTCCACCAGGACCCCTATCTGTCTAATTACCCGGCGACTTTACACTCCATTGATTTGAATTCGGAGCTATTCAGATGATACAAAGCCGTGTGTATCAGGCAAAGACAAAACTACTTAAAATTCAGAGATTAAACTCAATGAAGGATATCTGAACGTCTGTGTGAAATAATTTAGATGCACAGGCAGTGGCGCGCAAAGACATTTTAGGGAGGAAAAAAAAGTCGGCGTACTTATGTGGATGTGAATTAAATCCAGTTTTAGAGGAAAATCTGAATGCTTGAACATGATTGGATTAATAGAAAACCATTTCTGGGATGTTTTACTTGGACGTTATGGAAAGTTTACTGTCCGCGATTCTGCCTCGTTACACAGAGCTCCGCTGTGTTCAAGGACAAGTGGAGGAGATTAAGTATCCCAGGGTCTTGTTTACGAATGTGGGAAGGACGGAGCGGGGGATCGACAGGCAGATCGCTGCATCGGTCCGTCGTGGTAAAGAGAGAGCTGAGCCGAAAAGCAAAGCTCTTGATTTACAAGTCGATCTACGTTCCAACCGTCACCATGGTAACCAGAATCTACGTTCCTACCCTCACCATGGTAACCAGGATCTACGTTTCTACCCCCACCATGGCAACCAGGATCTACATTCCTACCCTCACCATGGTAACCAGGATCTACGTTCCTACCCTCACCATGGTAACCAGGATCTACATTCCTACCCTCACCATGGTAACCAGGATCTACGTTCCTACCCTCACCATGGTAACCAGGATCTACGTTCCTACCCTCACCATGGTAACCAGGATCTACGTTCCAACCGTCACCATGGTAACCAGGATCTACGTTCCTACCCTCACCATGGTAACCAGGATCTACGTTCCTACCCTCACCATGGTAACCAGGATCTACGTTCCTACCCTCACCATGGTAACCAGGATCTACGTTCCTTACCCTCACCATGGTAACCAGGATCTACGTTCCTACCCTCACCATGGTAACCAGGATCTACGTTCCTTACCCTCACCATGGTAACCAGGATCTATGTTCCTACCCTCACCATGGTAACCAGGATCTACGTTCCTACCCTCACCATGGTAACCAGCTGTAGGTGGTGACTGAAAGCATGAGATCGCGGATATAAGCGCCCGAAATAATCTTCCTCCGCATGGTGGCTGGGCTCTCACTCAGAGTTCGGGTGATGAGTTCTGCCATTAGCTCGGTGTCAAGCCGCTCCTCCTTCAAGTTGAGAGAAGCCAGATGGGGTGGTGGGGTGGCTCGAGGCGTTTGCTCCGTACATCACTGGAAATTTCACTTTAAAGGAAAGAAGTCAAAAGTGTGAAAATCGTCTCTTTATTGCTGTTAAATGACGGCCTTTGTGACGTAATGATGATTTAATGATGATGTAACGATGATGTAACGATGATGTCACTGAAGGTGAGAAAGCTTCTATAATAATTGTAAATAAAGCCTGGTTTAATGAAGCGAACGAGTACCTGCACAGAATTCAGATTGATGAACCACTTTACATGCAGGAAGAAAGCCTGGAATGTTATTAACATAGGCATGTCAAATTAGTCAAAGAAAAGAAAGCAAAGCCGGAACGGCTCCTAAGCACCTCCCATGAGACACTCATTAAGGGTTCCAGCCACCGAGAGGAGACGTAAACAAAGAGCAAAACATAAATAAGATAATAGGCAGAAAAAAAGAGACGATTCGGGCTGTTTTTAATGCGGATTAGAAAATCTGTTTCTCAAGAGGTGAAGGAAACAAGTAAACATGATTAAGAAGAAAAAATAACTTCTTTATTTTATTTATCAGATGTTTTTAGTCGGTGTGAGGTTGAAGGTTTAAACACAGCGCTCTTAAATCCATCATAATCTATCACATGTAGAGATTACGAGTTAGCACAGTGGTTTCCAAACAATGGTACGTGGAACCTTAGTGGTCCACGACGATTCAATGAGGGTCTAGAAGAGCTCAGTTACTCAGTACCAACTATAGATAAAGTGACCTGACATGCAGTCAAAACATTATAAATTGTTTGCACAAGCCAATATGGAAACTGGTCAATTTTATTTCCGTCAGAATAAAATTTGTGTGCCCACCTGTTCCATTCCGTTCAGTCGTCTTCCACTTATACAGAGCCACAGACCCAGGCTTCTCTCACCCAATCTGCATCCTCCATCTCACCCGGAAGGATCCATAGACTCCCAGCTAAACAGGGAATTCAGTCACCTTCTGAACCGCTTATCCCCGATGGGTACCAGAGCTGTTGGCTGCCACCCATCTCCTGTTCATCACTTTTATGGACAGAATATCTAGGCACAGCCGGGGCGTTGGAGAGATCCAGTTTGGTGACTTCAGGATCGGATCTCTGCTTTTTGAGGATGATGTGGTCCTGTTGGCTTCATCGGACCGTGATCTCCAGCTCTCGCTGGATCGATTTGCTGCCGAGTGTGAAGCAGCCGGGATGGGAATTAGCGCCTCCAAATCCGAGACCATGGTCCTCGCCCGGAAAAGGGTGGAATGCCCCCTGCGGGTCAGGGACAGGGTCCTGCCCCAAGTGGAGGAGTTTAAGTATCTCAGGGTCTTGTTCACGAGCGAGGGAAGGATGGAGCGGGAGATCGACAGACGGATCGGTGCGGCGTCAGTAATAACTAGGACGCTGCATCGGTCCGTCGTGGTAAAGAGAGAGCTGAGCCAAAAAGAAAAGCTCTCAATTTACAAGTCGATCTACGTTCCTACCCTCACCATGGTAACCAGGATCTACATTCCTACCCTCACCATGGTAACCACGATCTACGTTCCTACCCTCACCATGGTAACCAGGATCTACGTTCCTACCCTCACCATGGTAACCAGGATCTACGTTCCTACCCTCACCATGGTAACCAGTCTCTACGTTCCTACCTTCACCATGGTAACCAGGATCTACGTTCCTACCCTCACCATGGTAACCAGGATCTACGTTCCTACCCTCACCATGGTAACCAGTCTCTACGATCCTACCTTCACCATGGTAACCAGGATCTACGTTCCTACCCTCACCATGGTAACCAGTCTCTACGTTCCTACCTTCACCATGGTAACCAGGATCTACGTTCCTACCCTCACCTTGGTAACCAGGATCTACGTTCCTACCCTCACCATGGTAACCAGGATCTACGTTCCTACCCTCACCATGGTAACCAGGATCCACGTTCCTACACTCACCATGGTAACCAGGATCTACGTTCCTACCCTCACCATGGTAACCAGGATCTACATTCCTACTCTCACCATGGTAACCAGGATCTATGTTCCTACCCTCACAATGGTAACCGGGATCTACATTCCTACCCTCACCATGGTAACCAGTCTCTACGTTCCTACCTTCACCATGGTAACCAGGATCTACGTTCCTACACTCACCATGGTAACCAGGATCTACGTTCCTACCCTCACCATGGTAACCAGGATCTACATTCCTACCCTCACCATGGTAACCAGGATCTACATTCCTACCCTCACCATGGTAACCAGGATCTACGTTCCTACCCTCACCATGGTAACCAGGATCTACATTCCTACCCTCACCATGGTAACCGGCTGTGGGTGGTGACCGAAAGAATGAGATCACGGGTACAAGCGGCCAAAATGAGCTTCCTCCGCAGGGTGGCTGGGCTCTCACTCAGAGATCGGGTGAGGAGCTCTGCCATCCGGGAGGAGCTCGGTGTCAAGCCGCTCCTCCTCCAGGTCGAGAGGAGCCAGATGGGGTGGTTCGGGCATCTGGTCAAGATGCCCCCCGAGCGCCTCGCGGGCGAGGTGTTTTGGGCACGTCCCACCGGGAGGAGACCAAGGGGCAGACCCCAGATCCGCTGGAGAGACTATGCAGCCGGGGAGAGAGAGTCCTGGGCTTCCCGTTTGAGGCTGTTGCCCCCGCGACCCGACCCCGGAACAAGCGGAAGATGACGGAACGGAACGGGCTCCGGAGCCTAACCTGGCTGATTCAAGGCAAGAGGAAGGATACACCCCGAACAGACGGACACACACACACGCCAAGGGGCCATGCTTTAAGCTTCATCCCCACCCGGTATTCAAACCCCTGGTCGTCTTGCTGTGAGGCCGCTGTGCCACTGTGCCACCCTTTAACTCTTCCTCTGACCAGAGTCGTGTCTTTAAAGTTGTATTTTTCGGCTTCGACGGTCCTCGGTGAACATTTCTAAGAAAATGGTGAACATCTGTTGCATCACACGCGTTTGCTAAAAGCATATTTATGAGGTAAACATTAGAAACGAGGCCGTCAGAGAGGACCGTTTATTCTCTAAACTCTGCCTTCTGATGCTTCACTGTAATTTTTGCACAAAAGGTCTGATAAACAAAGCCGATATTTTTGTATGCATAAAGCAGCGTCCCCTCCAGTCGGCTCGCTTTGTTTCCACTTCATAGACTCACTAAATCAATACAATACTGCTGCAATTATTACTATCAGCAACCATTTGGAATGATTGGATTTGCTCCAGAGGCTGAAAAATAGATTTGGGCTGCATCATATGGTTGACTTTGCACTGCTGTAAATCCGTAATTGGATAAATCACAAGCTAAGAAATCTGTTTTCCTGCAGGGGAGCTGGAAGAGGATGAACCAACGTCAAGCAAATTTCCTTCCTTAGAAAAGTCATTTCTGCAAATAGGAACTTAACAGAGCAGGCCGTGACTCCCAGCGTGCCAAATAGGAAGGGTTAGCTGGCTACAGTTTGTGTCGAGGGAAGGAGTGTTCCAGATGAGAGGGGGATCATGACGGAATCCCTCCCCGCAAGGGACGGATTCCAGACGTCCCACAACCAAGAACAAATACCAGACCAGGGGAAGAGGGGATAAGAACCGGCAGGGAGTGGGACAGAGAAAGAGAGGCGTCTGGGATGTCCTCGGTGTCATGAAGCGGAGTGCACGTGGAAAGAGGAGGACCCAGTTTCAGACAGAAAACATGGTTTATTTAGAAGTTCGTAATCCATAATTACTGTGGAACAAAAGACAAAGTGTCAGTGGCATGGTAAATGGTTATTGCAGGAATGCGTTCTTGGTCAGGCAACCAGGGAGACCTGGCCGGAAGGGATTGTAAGACCCGACCTGGAAGTCCGGGGTGATTCAGCTTAAGTAGATGGCAGGGTGCACAGCTGTTTGGAATCTTCAGTCAATCCCGGCTGATCCTGATCAGATTGATGAGAGATGTCCATGGCTCCTTCTGGCTGCAGAAGAGGGGATCATGACACTCGGGGAACAGGATCGTGGAGGGCTGGACCTCCTGGGAAAACAGGAGGATGGGAATAAGGAGGAGATGAGGCTGGTACTGAGGCTCTCTTATGGGCAGGTGAAACAGGAAGGTGGGTGATGAGTTGTTGGCAATGCTGGTTCCATGGAGGCTGGCGTGTTCCAGATGAGAGGGGGATCATGATTGAATTCCTCCCCTCAAAGGACGGATTCCAGACGTCCCAAAACCAAGAATAAATACCGGACCAGGGGCAGAGGGCATAGTGGATGGCCGGCAGGTAGTGGGAACAGGATTGTGGAGGGCTGGAATTCCTCAGAAAACAGGAGGATGGGAATTAGAAGGACATGAGGCTGGTGCAGATACTGTCTTACAGGCAGGTGAAGCAGGAAGGCGGGTGATGAGTTGTTGGCAATGCTGGTTCCATGGAGGCTGGAGCGTTCCAGATGAGAGGGGGATCATGACAGTTTGAGTACTGTTTGTGACAACAGACTGGAGACATGTTTGGGGTGTACCCTTCCTCTTGCCTGAAATCAGCCTATGATAGACTTTAGCAACACCCTGGAAGACTCTGGAAGACTTTCCTTCCAAATGTTCTGATGTCTTCTGCTTATCTGGGGTCGGGTCCCAGGGGCATCAGCCTGAGACGGGAAACCTGCACTTATCTCACCCTTCAGCTCACCCGGGAGGAGACAGTAGTCTCTCCAGCGGGTCCAGGGTCTACCTGTGGGTCTCCTCCTAGTGAAACGTGCCCAAAACACCTCCCCATTCTTCCAAATGTAAATTAAAATGTCACCACCAGGCGGTGCTGTTTTTTAATTTTCCACTTTGTTTTAAGGTTATTTGTGCAAATCTTGAGACTTTTGTTTGTTTGAAGTCATTATTTTTAATTTTTTAACTTACGTTGACGACATTTTGTTTTGTTTGGGACGTTTGAAAGCAGTAAAACTCAAAATCAAGTGAGTCAAACCCTCATAAAAACTTTCCTGAACATTTGACCTTCGTTTGGCTGCTTTGTCCCAAAGCCGACGACCATCGGCTGAGGATACGAGACTTTAACACACAGTGTTTTAGTTTGATCTCTCTTTGTTCTGCAGATACATTTAGAGACATTCATTTATTCCGGGTCATCTGGAGGTTTGGTAACGTCCCTGACTTCTCCACCTTTTCTCTCCGGTCCCTGATAAAACCGAATTAAACAAGCTTGGTAAGTTTTCTCTCATTCAGTCCTGCAATCTCCTCCGAAGCATTATCTCAGCAGACACAATCATAACATGGAGCTGTAGCATCAGAAGAACTACGGCTGTTTCAAAGTGGCAATAACCCAACCATTGCTGCATTGATATTACACTTTAATGTAATCTCAGCAGCCAGCGAGCTGGCCGTCAGATTGGATAATACCGGCACATTCAGCTCTCAGGCATAAATCTTCATTCATGTATAAATCACTCAAAATACAGCGAGAGGATTTGAGTCTCACATCTAAAAAAAAAGCAATAAGAAGTATGAGACGTTTCCTCATTTCACTGAACTGGAAGGTGGAAAGCAGGAGATACGAAAGAAGCCGTGGTTCTGGTGATTGTTACGGAGACGGTTGGGGACACCTGGTCAAGAATAAGAAACGTTTATATAAGTAGAGAGAATTTTTTATTCTTCACGCCAGCGCTGAGACGAGCGCAGCATCTGTAAACATCTCCATACACTCAAGCTGCAGAGCTTCTCTAAAATTCAGCTCGATGCCGGACTTTATTCTTCTGGCAGTTTGCCAGGATGTGCAAATTAAAAATGTCTCTCTGTAGAATCCAAAGGCAGGGCATCACCTGCATGAAGATTCACAGTTAGAATACAGACCGTGCATTTTATCCGCAGGCCTTTAGTGGTCCTCTACCTGCATCCTGCAGCCCTCCAGTAACTATTTCATGCTTATAAAACAATCTGACTGCACTGAATTAATGCAGAAAATATCTCAGTATCAAAGAAGAAAAACTCTACAAAAAAACGCTTTAAGCTGGACTGAGATTCTTTATTCAAATGCAGGCTGGTTTCAGGTCCTATGAGAAGGTTAGAACTGGGCCGGGTTTCATCTTAATGGATCCTCTTGGTATTTCTGTGCACAGGGGGTCAACAGGAGACATCTGTTGCTCCCATTGGATGAGTAGAGTAGACCCTGATTACCACGGTGAGGGTAGCAACGTAGATCCTGGTTACCATGGTGAGGGTAGGAACGTAGATCCTGGTTACCATGGTGAGGATAGGAACATAGATCTGGTTACCATGGTGAAGGTAGGAACGTAGATCCTGGTTACCATGGTAAGGGTAGGAACATAGATCCTGGTTACCATGGTGAGGATAGGAACATAGATCCTGGTTACCATGGTGAAGGTAGGAACGTAGATCCTGGTTACCATGGTGAGGGTAGCAACGTACAGTAGATCCTGGTTACCATGGTGAGAGTAGGATCCTGGTTACCACGGTGAGGGTAGGATCTGGTTACCACGGTGAGGGTAGCAACGTAGATCCTGGTTACCATGGTGAGGGTAGGAACATAGATCCTGGTTACCATGGTGAGGGTAGGAACGTAGATCCTGGTTACCATGGTGAGAGTAGGATCTGGTTACCACGGTGAGGGTAGCAACGTAGATCCTGGTTACCCTGGTGAGAGTAGGATCCTGGTTACCATGGTGAGAGTAGGATCCTGGTTACCATGGTGAGAGTAGGATCCTGGTTACCATAGTGAGGGTAGGAATGTAGATCCTGGTTACCATGGTGAGGGTAGGAACGTAGATCCTGGTTACCATGGTGAGGGTAGGAACGTAGATCCTAGTTACCATGGTGAGGGTAGGAACGTAGATCCTGGTTACCATGGTGAGGGTAGGAACGTAGATCCTGGTTACCATGGTGAGGGTAGGAACATAGATCTTGGTTACCATGGTGAGGGTAGGAACATAGATCTTGGTTACCATGGTGAGGGTAGGAACATAGATCTTGGTTACCATGGTGAGGGTAGGAATATAGATCTTGGTTACCATGGTGAGGATAGGAACATAGATCCTGGTTACCATGGTGACGGTAGGAACGTAGATCGACTTGTAAATCCAGATCTTTGGTTTTCGGCTCTCCTCTTTTTTTACAACGGATCGATGCAGCGTCCGTTTCCCTAATAATCTTTTTTTTTTTGCAGTTCATCAGCTTTCATTTTGAATTAGTGTGTGATTCATTTGATTTTTTTTGACTGCTTTTCTGCTGAAATCGTCTTCTCATCGACCTTGATCGTCTCCTTTATGAGATGATTTTCTTCCTTCAGTCTGTTTTACTTTCTGTCGGGTTACTGGACTTGACTTCAAAGTGCTCTTTGATATTTATCACGCTCTAAATTAGCAGGCCCACGAGACTGATGAAAGGCTGAAGAAAACCACGGAACAAGATCTTTATTAGACTATTATTAGAAGTGTCTTATGTAGGAACCAGGTTTGTTTCATCACTGATGTTTTATGAAGGTTTTTTAACAAGACGATGGGGAATAAACATCAAGTTCACACACGCTTGACGCCGATCGTCACCTCTTCATAGAACACACAATACAGACTGCTGATGCTTTTATTCTGATTAAACACTCAGGGGGTCCATGGCACGGTCATACGCTTCTGAAGGGAATATTTACACCAATAAGGAGGGATTTTTGTCAAGGTGGACTGGAAGAAGACCCCGGCTGGACGTCGAGGGGACCAGAGGGATGGAGCTCGACCAGAAGGAGACCCCGGCTGGACGTCGAGAGGACCAGAGGGATGGAGCTCGACCAGAAGGAGACCCTGGCTGGACGTCGAGGGGACCAGAGGGATGGAGCTCGACCAGAAGGAGACCCTGGCTGGACGTCGAGGGGACCAGAGGGATGGAGTTCGACCAGAAGGAGACCCCGGCTGAACGTCGAGGGGACCTGAAGGATGGAGCTCGACCAGAAGGAGACCCCGGCTGGACGTCGAGGGGACCAGAGGGATGGAGCTCGACCAGAAAGAGACCCCGGCTGGACGTCAAGGGGACCTGAAGGATGGAGCTCGACCGGAAGGAGACCCCGGCTGGACGTCGAGGGGACCAGAGGGATGGAGCTTGACCGGAAGGAGACCCCGGCTGGACGTCGAGGGGACCAGAGGGATGGAGCTTGACCGGAAGGAGACCCCGGCTGGACGTCGAGGGGACCAGAAGGATGGAGATCGACCGGAAGGAGACCCCGGCTGGACGTCGAGGGGACCAGAAGGATGGAGCTCGACCGGAAGGAGACCCCAGCTGGACGTCGAGAGGACCAGAAGGATGGAGCTCAACCGGAAGGAGACCCCGGCTGGACGTCGAGGGGACCAGAGGGATGGAGCTCGACCAGAAGGAGACCCCGGCTGGACGTCGAGGGGACCAGAGGGATGGAGCTCGGCCAGAAGGAGACCCCGGCTGGACGTCGAGGGGACCAGAAGGATGGAGCTCGACCGGAAGGAGACCCCGGCTGGACGTCGAGGGGACCAGAAGGATGGAGCTCGACCGGAAGGAGACCCCAGCTGGACGTCGAGAGGACCAGAAGGATGGAGCTCAACCGGAAGGAGACCCCGGCTGGACGTCGAGGGGACCAGAAGGATGGAGCTCGACCGGAAGGAGACCCCGGCTGGACGTCGAAAGGACCAGAAGGATGGAGCTCGACCAGAAGGAGACCCCGGCTGGACGTCGAGGGGACCAGAGGGATGGAGCTCGGCCAGAAGGAGACCCCGGCTGGACGTCGAGGGGACCAGAGGGATGGAGCTCGACCAGAAGGAGACCCCGGCTGGACGTCGAGGGGACCAGAGGGATGGAGCTCGACCAGAAGGAGACCCCGGCTGGACGTCGAGGGGACCAGAAGGATGGAGCTCGACCGGAAGGAGACCCCGGCTGGACGTCGAAAGGACCAGAAGGATGGAGCTCGACCAGAAGGAGACTCGGCTGGACGTCGAGGGGACCAGAGGGATGGAGCTCGACCAGAAGGAGACCCCGGCTGGACGTTGAGGGGACCAGAGGGATGGAGCTCGGCCAGAAGGAGACCCCGGCTGGACGTCGAGGGGACCAGAGGGGTGGAGCTCGATCGAATGGAGACCCCGGCTGGATGTCAAGAGGACCAGAGGGATGGAGCTCGACCAGAAGGAGACCCCGGCTGGACGTCGAGGGGACCAGAGGGATGGAGCTCGACCAGAAGGAGACCCCGGCTGGACGTCGAGGGGACCAGAAGGATGGAGCTCGGCCAGAAGGAGACCCCGGCTGGACGTCGAGGGGACCAGAAGGATGGAGCTCGGCCAGAAGGAGACCCCGGCTGGATGTCGAGGGGACCAGAGAGATGGAGCTCGGCCAGAAGGAGACCCCGGCTGGACGTCGAGGGGACAAGAGGGGTGGAGCTCGATCGAATGGAGACCCCGGCTGAATGTCGAGAGGACCAGAGGGATGGAGCTCGACCAGATGGAGACCCCGGCTGGACGTCGAGGGGACCAGAGGGATGGAGCTCGACCAGAAGGAGACCCCGGCTGGACGTCGAGGGGACCAGAAGATTGGAGCTCGGCCAGAAGGAGACCCCGGCTGGACGTCGAAGGGACCAGAGGGATGGAGCTCGGCCAGAAGGAGACCCCGGCTGGACGTTGAGGGGACCAGAGGGATGGAGCTCGGCCAGAAGGAGACCCCGGCTGGACGTCGAGGGGACCAGAGGGGTGGAGCTCGATCGAATGGAGACCCCGGCTGGATGTCGAGAGGACCAGAGGGATGGAGCTCGACCAGAAGGAGACCCCGGCTGGACGTCGAGGGGACCAGAAGGATGGAGCTCGGCCAGAAGGAGACCCCGGCTGGACGTCGAGGGGACTAAGGGGATGGAGTTCGACCAGAAGGAGACCCCGGCTGGACGTCGAGGGGACCTGAAGGATGGAGCTCGACCAGAAGGAGACCCCGGCTGGACGTCGAGGGGACCAGAGGGATGGAGCTCGACCAGAAGGAGACCCTGGCTGGACGTCGAAAGGACCAGAGGGATGGAGCTCGACCTGAAGGAGACCCCGGCTGGACGTCGAGGGGACCAGAGGGATGGAGCTCGACCTGAAGGAGACCCCGGCTGGACGTCGAGGGGACCAGAGGGATGGAGCTCGACCTGAAGGAGACCCCGGCTGGACGTCGAGGGGACCAGAGGGATGGAGCTCGACCAGAAGGAGACCCCGGCTGGACGTCGAGGGGACCAGAGGGATGGAGCTCGACCAGAAGGAGACCCTGGCTGGACGTCGAGGGGACCAGAGGGATGGAGCTCGACCAGAAGGAGACCCCGGCTGGACGTCGAGGGGACCAGAGGGATGGAGCTCGACCAGAAGGAGACCCCGGCTGGACGTCGAGGGGACCAGAGGGATGGAGCTCGACCTGAAGGAGACCCCGGCTGGACGTCGAGGGGACCAGAGGGATGGAGCTCGACCAGAAGGAGACCCCGGCTGGACGTCGAGGGGACCAGAGGGATGGAGCTCGACCAGAAGGAGACCCTGGCTGGACGTCGAGGGGACCAGAGGGATGGAGCTCGACCTGAAGGAGACCCCGGCTGGACGTCGAGGGGACCAGAGGGATGGAGCTCGACCAGAAGGAGACCCCGGCTGGACGTCGAGGGGACCAGAGGGATGGAGCTCGACCTGAAGGAGACCCCGGCTGGACGTCGAGGGGACCAGAGGGATGGAGCTCGACCAGAAGGAGACCCTGGCTGGACGTCGAGGGGCCCAGAGGGATGGAGCTCGACCTGAAGGAGACCCCGGCTGGACGTCGAGGGGACCAGAGGGATGGAGCTCGACCTGAAGGGACCCCGGCTGGACGTCGAGGGGACCAGAGGGATGGAGCTCGACCAGAAGGAGACCCTGGCTGGACGTCGAGGGGACCAGAGGGATGGAGCTCGACCAGAAGGAGACCCCGGCTGGACGTCGAGGGGACCAGAGGGGTGGAGCTCGACCAGAAGGAGACCCTGGCTGGACGTCGAGGGGACCAGAGGGATGGAGCTCGACCAGAAGGAGACCCTGGCTGGACGTCGAGGGGACCAGAGGGATGGAGCTCGACCTGAAGGAGACCCCGGCTGGACGTCGAGGGGACCAGAGGGATGGAGCTCGACCAGAAGGAGACCCTGGCTGGACGTCGAGGGGACCAGAGGGATGGAGCTCGACTGGGTGACGAAGGGGAGCCAGGTGTAGAAGCTCAGCAGGATGGCAGGGTGCACCAGGAGCTAAGCCTCATCCCCACCCGGGATTTGAATCCCTGACCTTCTTGCTGTGAGATCCCCGTGGTACCCACTGGACCACCTTGCTGCCCATCGAGAGAAATTTAAAGATAAAAAGAGAACGTTTGTTTTTTTTTACTATATTTTTTGTCTCTTTTCTTTTCCATCTCAATGAAGTGAATAAATTTATGTTTTTTTAATAACTCACAGAGTGTTTTAAAAAATAAAAGCCCAAGTTAAACAAATAAAAGCATTTGAAGTGAAACCAAAAAAAAGACAGTTCCTTTTCACCTCAGTGCAGCTGGTTGTCCACAAGAGGTCAGAAACTCCAAACTCATGAGGTCTCTGATGGTCAGAGTTTTACCAGAATCAAACCATATCTGCTGAATCCTTATCAGAGTTTATTAATGTTTTAAGACTTCTTTTTAAAACCAAGATCTGAACCAAACTCTGTGCTTTAAATCAAGTCTCAGATGAGCCAGAAAAACAGTCCTACAGATGATCTTTTGTTTACAGATAAAGTGAACATAAATACTAATCACCACACTACCTACTCAACTACTGGAGTCCTGTCAAAACCTGTGTCTCCTCTCAAAGGGAGAAAAAAATATTCATTCTGACAGGTTTTTTTTAAAACTCTGTGATGTTGGTGGTAAAAAAATTAAATAAAAAATAAGTGAAATTGTAGGAAGAAAATAATAAAAAGTTGAAAAAAAAAATGAAATAAATGAATAAAAACAAGTATAAAAAATTAGAAAATTTGGTAAAAGTAAGAAAAAAAAGAGCAAAAATATAATAATTTTGTAAAATTTACTAAGAAGAATAAAAAACATAAAAGAAGCAAAATAAGTGAAAGTGTAGCAAATAAAAAATTACATTTAAAAAATAAATTGGGAATAAAAATATTTAAAAAAAAAAACTAAAATAAAAAAAATGACAAAAAGTTTAAAAATATATGTTTAAAAAAATTATTAAAAATACAATAAAAAACGCAAAAAGATTTTAAACAAAACACATAAAAAATAAAACGTCAAAAATAAAAACAACCAAACCATTAAATAAAAATAAGAAATATGCATAAAAAAATTAAAAATATTTTAATAAAAAAAATTACAAAAAGAAAAATAAATACTAGAATTTTTTTTTTTTTTAAATTAAAATTAATAATAAAAAATGTAAAAAATACTATAAATATTTTACATTTTCTTTAACATTAACAATATTTTGAAAAGCATAAAAATATTATTTTTTTCTGGGATTTAATTCCTTTTTGTGTGTGTGTGTGGGGGGGGGGGTGAAGGGGGGCTGCAGTTCCAGTTTGATCCTCATGAAGAAACTTCCGTTTTTTAATCTTCAGAATAAAAGACGTGAAGATAGAAGCTGTGTGTTGTTCAGACTGATGATGATGATGATGATGATGAAGATGGCCTCCAGCAGACTGGATTATGTGGCTCCATGGTGGACTTACTGGCTTCATAACTTCCCACATTTTAATTTACTTTTTATTTCAGTGGACAAGACTTTCAGACCTGAAGACAGCGGCTATCAGCAGGTTAGTCACCAAAAAAAAAAATAAACCTTTAAAAAAAAAAACTACTCAAAACTAAAAAAAAAAAAAAAATTAAACCTTTAAAAAAACAAAAAAATACATTTAAACCTTAAAAAAAAAAAAAAAAAAAAAAAAATCTATTCAAATCTTTTAAAAAAAAAAAAAATCCACGCAAAGCTTTAAAAAAAAAAAATTCAAGCAAACTTTTAAAAACTAAAAAAAAAAAAAAAAAACATTTAAACCTTTTAAAAAAAAAAATCTACTCAAATCTTTAAAAAAAAAATCCACTCAAATCTTTAAAAATTTATTTCAGTCACAAACAGTGAGAATTTATTGTGTTAAAATTTCAAAATAAAATAATTTCTATTAAATATGTTACTTTAAAAACGATGTTTTCATAAGAGCGTTTTTAAAAATACTATTTCATGCATTTTTGTGCGAGATTTTTTCCATAATAAATTTTTGTATGGAGTTTTATTTGATTATAAAAATTATGTGTAAATGTTTTTTTTTATTACACTCAACAAAAATATAAACGCAACACTTTTGTTTTTGCTCCCATTTTTCACGAGATGGACTTGAAGATCTAAAATTCATTCCAGATACACAATATTACCATTTCTCTCAAACACTGTTCACAAATCTGTCTAAATGTGTGATAGTGAGCACTTCTGCTTTGCTGAGATAATCTATCCCACCTCACAGGTGTGCCACATCAAAATGCTGATCTGACATCATGATTAGTGCACAGGTGTTCCTTATACTGCCCACAATAAAAGGCCACCCTGAAATGTGCATTTTGTTTTTGCTTTATTGGCGGTCTGGGCACTCAGAACCAGTCAGTAGCTGGTGTGACCACCATTTGCTTCATGCAGTGCAACACATCTTCTTCGCATAGAGTTTATCAGATTGTCTATTGTGGCCTGTGGAATGTTGGTCCACTCCTCTTCAATGGCTGAGCGAAGTTGCTGGATATTAGTGGGAACTGGTGCACGCTGTCGTATACGCCGGTCAAGCACATCCCAAACATGTTCAATGGGTGACATGTCCGGTGAGTATGCTAGCCATGCAAGACCTGGGACATTTTCAGCTTCCAAGAATTGTGTACAGATCCTTGTAACATGGGGCCGTGCATTATCTTGCTGAAACATGAGGTGATGTTCATGGATGTATGGCACAACAATGGCCCTCAGGATCTCATCACAGTATCTCCGTGCATTCAAAATGCCATCAATAAAATGCACCTGTGTTCTTCGTCCATAACAGATGCCTACCCATACCATAACCCCACCACCATGGGCCACTCCATCCACAACAATGACATCAGCAAAGCGCTCACCCACACGACGCCACACACGCTGTCTGCCATCTGCCCTGAACAATGTAAACCGAGATTCATCCGTGAAGAGAACACCTCTCCAACGTGCTAGACGCCATCGAATGTGAGCATTTGCCCACTCAAGTCTGTTACGGCGACGATCTGGAGTCAGGTTAAGACCCCGATGAGGATGACGAGCATGCAGTTGAGCTTCCCTGAGACGGTTTCTGACAGTTTGTGCAGAAATTGTTTGGTTATGCAAACCAATTGTTTCAGCAGCTGTCTGAGTGGCTGGTCTCAGACGATCTCGGAGGTGAACCTGCTGTATGTGGAGGTCCTGGGCTGGTGTGGTTACTCGTGGTCTGCGGTTGTGAGGCCGATTGGATGTACTGCCATATTCTCTGAAACGCCTTTGGAGACGGCTTATGGTGGAGAAATGAACATTCAATGCACGAGCAACAGATCTGGTTGACATTCCTGCTGTCAGCATGGCAATTGCACGCTCCCTCATGCTTGTGGCATGTGTTGCATTTTGCTGTGAGACAAAACTGCACATTTCAGGGTGGCCTTTTATTGTGGGCAGTATAAGGAAAACCTGTGCACTAATCGTGATGTCAGATCAGCATCTTGATGTGGCACACTTGTGAGGTGGGATGGATTATCTCAGCAAAGCAGAAGTGCTCACTATCACACATTTAGACAGATTTGTGAACAATGTTTGAGAGAAATGGTAATATTGTGTATCTGGAATGAATTTTAGATCTTCAAGTCCATCTCATGAAAAATGGGAGCAAAAACAAAAGTGTTGCGTTTATATTTTTGTTGAGTGTATGAATTAGACAATAATTAAAATTTAAAGTACAGAATATTTAGGATCATGTCACTTTAAATTTCCTCTTTAGTTTTAGAAATAAAGTTAATTTACTCTGTATTTTTTTTAAAATCTGTAAGATTAAAGGTCTAAAAGCACCCTGAACTGTGTGACAGGGTTCATCAGGGTGGGATTGGGGTGTGTCCCAAAACGTCCCATGCAGAGCACCAGTTTTCAACCTCTGGTCCGCGGCACACTAGTGGACCGTTAGAGGTCGTCACTTGTACAGGAATCTCCAAAAGATTGTTTTGGTTAAAAAAAAAAACCCATGGATTAAAGTTTATTTATTTATGGTTTTAGTTTGAAATGTTGTCATTTTATTTTAGAGACAGACATGGTTGTCCTGTAACCATAGCAACCCAATCTTCTCTGCTTTTTTGTTGCATGCTGCTGTCCATCCCTCTCAACTCCTAGCCCCCACCACCACCATCTAACCACCCACCCAATGGAAAGTTTTTTTCTACATGTTTTCTGAGACATTATGAGAAATTTAGGTTGTGTTTTAAAGCAGAAAAAATTGGGTTCTAATTAAATCTCACATTTTCTGAAAAGCTGAGCATGTTTTCTGGAACTAAATGTGTTTAAATGGAAAATAAGGAGAACTGTTTTTTTCTGGTTTATGTGGTCCTGTTGGCTTCATCGGATCGTGATCTCCAGCTCTGACTGGACCGATATGCGGCCAAGTGTGAGGCTCCAAGTGGAGGTGTTTAAGTATCTGAGGGTCTTGTTCACGGTTGAGGGAAGTGTTACTACTCTGGCTCAAAAGCAGCAACAATAAGGGGAAGGCCACACAAAGTAAAAGGTTTAAAGGGGTTTATTACAAAGAATAATACTAAAGATACAGTAAAACAAAAGAATGGCAGAGGATCAGACTGGCGTCGTGAGCAGAGAACAGCCAGCAGCCATCTTGTTTTTGAGGGCGGGGCCAACCGCAGCTCCAGTTCCTGTCAGGACAAACAGGCAGAAAGATTTAAAGGGCCACGACCCCAGGGTCGTAACACTCCCCCCCTAAAGAACAGGGTTCTACCCTGTTAATCAATGTGTACAATACTCATCAGGATGTTGAAGAGAGCAACCTCCAGTTCCACATCTCAAGCCATCCGTGGGAACCACCTGGAGCTAAATGGGCCAAGTCAATCCAATGGAGCCCGAGACAAAGCATCAGCGAGCACATTATTTGTGCCCCCGATGTGCTCGACATCCAGGTGGTAGGGCTGAAGGAAAAGAGCCCAGAACCTACAACAGGCAACAAAACCAACACCCGATCCCCTGGACTAAATTCACGACTCTCACATCGTCTGTCATACAAGGACTTCATCTTAGTCTGAGCTTTGACCAAATTTCGCTTCGCCAACTGCCCCGCCACGTAGAGACGATGGCGAAAACCATTCACGTAATCCAACAAATTACCAGGGGGTTGTTTTGAAGCCCAGTTGTCGTGAAATACTGCTAATGGACCCCGAACTTTATGGCCAAACACCAAATCATTTGGACTAAAACCCGTACTCTCCTGACAGACTTCTCTAGCTGCAAGCAGCAACCACGGCAAACCCTCCTCCCAATCCTTCTGCAACTCTGTACAATACGAACGAAACAATGATTTAAGAGTCTGATGGAATCTCTCCAGAGCACCTTGGCTCTGGGCGTGGTAAGCTGAAGCCTGATTATGTTTCACCTTAAGCTGGTCCAAGACTTGGGCAAACAGGTGAGACGAAAAATTAGACCCTTGGTCACTTTGAATGATTTTAGGGATGCCAAAAACTGAAATAAACTGAGTAAGAGCTTTTACAACCGCCTTAGCAGTTATATTGCGAAGCGCATACGCAGCTGGATACCGAGTGACCAAACACATAACCGTCAGCAAATACTGAGAGCCTGATTTAGACTTTGGCAAAGGTCCAACGCAATCAATAATCAAATGCTCAAACGGATTTTCAACAGCAGGTATCGGCTTAAGAGGTGCAGGTTTAATTCCCTGATTCGGTTTGCCAGAAATTTGACAAATATGGCAAGTCCTAATATACTTGGCAACATCACGTTTGAGAAGGGGCCAAAAGAAATACCTAAGCACATGACTATAGGTTTTCTTTACTCCCAAATGGCCTGTTTGGTCATGCGAACAAGACAACACCCTTTCTCTAAATTTTGTAGGAACGACTATCTGCAAACACGGACTACCCAAAAGATCAGAACCCTGAGGCTGCCATTTCCTAACCAATACCTCACCCTGAAGGAAATACCCAGATGCAGAGCTTCGAAGTTCCGATGAAGGTTGGACTTTATCAAACAGCGCAGTCAGTGACACATCCGCTTTCTGTTCAGCAATTAACTCCTGCTGGGAAATAGAAAACATTTGAGGTAAATCAAACTGAACATCTGAGTTAGGGCAACATTCTTCTGATGTTTCAGACTTAGCCTTTGCCATGGCCCTGGTGACAGCACAAGCAGTGAACACCTCAGGAAAGTTCCGCCCACAGGAATCAGGAACTTTTGCTGGAACTGAAACTTTGATAGGACACTCTACAGGCCACACCTGGTTACCAGCTAAGTCATTACCCAAGATCACAGCAACGCCCTCTACTGGCAATTCTGGTCGAACAGCAATTTGCACATTTCCTTCAACAAAACCACTAGACAGAAAGATCCTATGCAACGGGGCACTAAGTGGTACCAAACTAACACCTCTCACCAGGACACAATCACCTGTACTTGTCTCTTCTGAAAAAGGCAAGACCGAAGAAAGAACAAACGAGTCTGTAGCACCTGTATCCCTCAAAATTTTCACTGGGACTTTCCTATGATCACCACAAAGTGACACAAACCCATCAGAAACAAAAGAGTCGAGACCAGAAAAACATTTGGATTCCACAACTGGGCCCAAGCACTGAGATTTTGCCTGGACAGTGAAAACCGCAGGTTTAACAGTCTTAGTTCTCACTTGACCACTTTTCCTTTGCAAAACGGGACAATCAATCTTCCAATGACCTTCCCCACGACAGTAGTTACAACTTTGCCCCGACTTTCTAAAAGCACTAGGGCTCCTAGTCTCGAAGTTGTTACTCCTGGTAGAAGTAACAGAAGTACCAGTAGAAAAAGTAGTAGAAACACTCTTCCTAAAGTTACCCTTGTGAGCCAAAACATAGTCATCAGCTATCGTAGCAGCTTCTGAAACAGTAACTACTCGACGTTCTCTAATATGAGTGGCAACTTCTGGCGGAACACAATCGACAAATTGTTCAAGAACCATAAGATCACAAAGCTTATCATACGAAGAAACCTCCAAAGAAGAACACCACCTGTGAAAATGCTTGTTTAAGTCCTTGACAAACTCAACATGAGACTGGTTTTCACCCTTCCTCCAAGATCTAAAACGTTGCCTGTAAACTTCTGGAACCAACTCATAAGCTTTCAACACCGCTTCCTTAACAAGTTTATAGTCCTGACTGTCGTGGTCACTCAGAGCAGAATAGGCTACCTGGGCCTTCCCTGTAAAAACTGACTGCAACATTACAACCCTCAAATCATCCGGCCAACTTCTGGAATCAGCAACACGTTCAAAAAGTACGAAGAATGTATCCGGATCCTTTTCATCAAACTTTGGGACAAGACGCAAATTAGCAACCACATCAGACTCACTTCGAACGGAAGTAGTACTAAGCCTCTCCCTCTCAAACTGTAACTTGTCCCTTTCCAAAGCTACTCTCATCTGCTCCATAGCCATCCGCTGAGAAGATAGCTCCAAAGCTATCTTCTCCTTCTCCATTTCTAACAAAAGCAACCGCTCTTTTTGTTCAAATGTCAAAATATCTTTGACCTCAGGGTTGGTTAGACCAACTTTCCCTGGCAAAATCCCATCACGTACCAAAGCAGACCACAAACACAACTTAATCTCATCTTTCAGTTTTCTAGCACCAATATCAACGGAATAATACTCAACCAACTGCAATAATTGTTCCCTAGTAAAGCCATTTAACATCTCCTCAGTAGGGGACTCCGTAAAATCCTCCACAGATGACATGTTTGATGTAAAAAAAAACTAACTAGAGCACAGAGTTGAGGTTTCCCCACTAACTACCTAACCAGAATCTAACTAAACTCACCCCTAGTCTTCAGGAGGCCTGGCGGTGGGTATTTATGCGCTTGAGGCTGCTAACCAGCCCCATACAACCCGCGGTATAGTACAAGTACTAATACCACGGCGCGCTCCCGAGCCGACGTAGGGTAAGGGTAGTGGGATGCTGCAACCCGCACGTACCACCACTCTAAATGCCTATTGCAAAACAAAAAACAAGTGAATCTCATAAGGAGACAACACTTCTAAATCCTAACAGGGTAAGCCCCAACCCCCAGCATGTGCTCAAAAATACTAACAAAAAAAATAATGTAGGCTTCAAATTCCAAACAAAACTAAGGTCTGCCACAAAGTGTTAACTGGTCCCACACACCCTGAGCAACAGCCAAACCAAACTCAATTTAACTCAGAACAAAGAAATCACCCACACCTGTGTGGTCTCCCCCAGCCTGATTTGATTAGCATCCAAGCTAGCCAACCAACCGACTAAATAACCAAACGTCTCCAAACTGAACTCAAAATGAGACAAAACCAATCCAAAGTAACCAAATTCAGTGAAGACGAATTTCCAATTTCAAAACAAAAAAAAATTTTATACAGACTTTAACTTACCCAATTGATCTGATCCCGGACGAGCCCCCATTTGTTACTACTCTGGCTCAAAAGCAGCAACAATAAGGGGAAGGCCACACAAAGTAAAAGGTTTAAAGGGGTTTATTACAAAGAATAATACTAAAGATACAGTAAAACAAAAGAATGGCAGAGGATCAGACTGGCGTCGTGAGCAGAGAACAGCCAGCAGCCATCTTGTTTTTGAGGGCGGGGCCAACCGCAGCTCCAGTTCCCTGTCAGGACAAACAGGCAGAAAGATTTAAAGGGCCACGACCCCAGGGTCGTAACAGAAGGATGGAGCGGGAGATCGATAGACAAATGGGTGAGGCATCCACAATAAACAGGACGATCTACATTCCTATCCTCACCATGGTAACCAGTATCTACGTTCCTACCCTCACCGTGGTAACCAGGATCTACGTTCCTACCCTCACCATGGTAACTAGGATCTACGTTCCTACCCTCACCATGGTTACCAGGATCTACGTTCCTACCCTCACCATGGTAACCAGGATCTATGTTCCTACCCTCACCATGGTTACCAGGATCTACGTTCCTACCCTTACCGTGGTAACTATGATCTACGTTCCTACCCTCACCATGGTAACCAGGATCTACTTTCCTACCCTCACCATGGTAACCAGGATCTACGTTCCTACCCTCACCATGGTAACCAGGATCTGCTTTCCTACCCTCACCATGGTAACCAGGATCTGCTTTCCTACCCTCACCATGGTAACCAGGATCTGCTTTCCTACCCTCACCATGGTTACCAGGATCTACGTTCTGTTGTGGAAAACAATCAGTGAGAATAAACCAAACAGTCGAGTGTCCTTTAACAGAGATTTATTATGGAAACACCGTGAACACGGTGGAGGAATCTGCAGAGACCTGAGTTGCCCAAGGAGCAAGTTTACTTTATACATGCTGATAACAACCTCTTGCGTGTAGCCTGACCTTCATAGATACATCTGGACTACGAAACACATTAGCGTAAAGATTATTAGGAGATTGTTAGCAATCTTGTGCTTGACCCAAAAAGATGAAAACGCTCTATATCAGATACCAAGGAACAGGCCATCCTGACATACAGTTAAGACAATCTTGCGTCCTGTCATCTGAAACCCATTTTCCCTCTACATTCCCTCCTTTTGATCCTTTATGGATCACCTAACACAGGCATCAGAAAAAAAAATCACAGAACTTTATTAACACAAACAAGATACTCACTAAATCAAGGGGTAGTATTGATATAACCCAAAAAAAAAATCACACTTCTTTTGTCTTATCTTTACCCATTAACTAACACAAAAGGGAATATATAACAAAAGTGGAAAAGAATACAATCCTATCCCCAACAGTGAAATGCAAAATCACACATTTCCCATCACAGGTTCATGTAAATCAATATACTAATCACTCACGGGATCACATTAAACAAACTAAATCACGTAAATTATAATCTTAGCAAAAATCGATTCACATCAAAACTTATGCAACCTTAACCACTTTTCCCCTCCTTTTGAATACAATTCAACCATAAACGGTGTTATTGATCTTGTTTCGAAGAGAGAAAAATCAAACAGAAAAGTAAACATAATAAAACAAAGAATCTTCTGTCCAAGGAGAAGGCGAAAAAACCCCTGATTGGGGAAAAATTCCTCCTCGACCCCTCTTTAAGTGAGGCGGTCGCTTAAGGCCAGGGACACATTACTACTGGCTCAGCACAGCCAGCACTAGGTCTAGGTTCTGGGGATGGCCTACCGATCGTCCATGTGATCAATTTCGGGGTCCCGCTCGTACCGGGGACCGACTCACTACCAAAAACAGAGGAGGCTCCCTCATCATCGTCGGACAGCTGCTCCATGGCAACCGAACTCCCCTCCAAAGGGCTACGCAGAAATTGGGGAACACGCCTACCCAGTGCAGCTTCAACCGTGCATGTCACCAGGATCCTAAAACATGGGATACAACAGCAGCCACACATCATAAAGAGTGTGATAGACACAACGACCGTCATTAACATCGACGTCGCCCACGTTCTGAAGCGACCGAATGCGGAAAACCAGGAGTGGAAAGGGAGAGGCAATTCCACCCCCGACTGCTTCTTTAACTCTGTACTAAACATGCGCAGTTGCTCCACCCTTCAAGTGAACCCTCCCCGTGGCGAGGTGTTATTTGGAATATAGGTGCAACATTGATCCCCAAAAATGAGCCACCCCAATCGTGTCAGTGTACGTAGAATTATCTTTAAAAGGGATAATACTCCCGAGTGCATGCCTACGATGCCCCAAACTATAAGTCGGGAACGATAGTCCGCCGACTTCCCCCGAGTCAAAACTACTGCAGGTAGTAACAAGGTGACCGGCGTACTTAATGTCGAGGCAACAAGTTCCTTAGGATGACGCCGCCACACCACCACCAGAGATCAGCACGCGCCACCTCAAACTTATAATAAGAGCTGGAGGTTCGAAAGTAGACGGAGGGATTAACCGATCCCACAGGCACATGGCCCAGAACTGGTAAAGCACAGGAATCTACCTCAGGGCTACATTAGTATCAAATACGGGAGGGGCGTTAGTACAGGAGGCAAACGGAACCAGCACATCCCAAACGATGCAAGAAGTGCCAGAGTTTAGGTTAGATACCAAGTCTACCAAGCACCTAAGATGTAAACCAGCAGGCGGAGGGACCACATATAACACTGGGCGCGGACCTAAACATACAGTACAACCTGATCCAACCACCTTAACCACTTGTTCTGCCAACAACAATCATTTATTAGACTACCCAGAGATACCAGAGCTCATCTCCACATAATCACCCTCATCAGGACCCCCATTTAAAATAGTGAACGTACTGACGGTCGAAGAGGGCCCAACGCCCAGTCCAACAGGTCGATCTGGAAAGGCCACCCCCTGAAAAGGAAGGTTAGGGCATACTAAAAAAAACATACATGGCCAAAGGTTCACTCCCGTAAGATCCCGGGGCCCAATCAGTCCCAGTGTATGCAAAAGCCCACCCCCAGCCCAAGTCTCTATTATCAGACCCAGCAGCATTCAGATAGAAGTTATATCCCAACCATGCAGAGGCCCGATGGCCGTCGATGTAAACAGAAGTCAGTGGCAGGTGAACTGTACTAATAATGCTAGTGGAATTGTAACAAACATATGGTTCTGGTATCTTTATTCGTTCAGGGGCTCCGCAGGGGCTTTTTAGCCAGGAAAGGGGCAATGAAGCATCAGCTGGTTGATTGTCCATACGATCAGCGGAACGCACTCCCCTCCTTTTCCCACCATAAGCAGGGGTGACGTGGAGAGGGGCGTGAGTAGCAGTGAGGTTGAGTTGGGGTGCAGGGGCATCCTCCTGCACCAGTAGATGAATGGCAGCCACAACAACGATGGCCACGACTGTGAGGGTGCCGATAGTGACCCTCAGTGGCAAACCAAGACGCCTGAAAGGATGCCAGGGACGAGGTTGTTCCATGGTCGTTCCGAAGTGAAGGGTTGGAGCTTGGCACGCTACTGTTGCAGTGGGACGCTATTTCACTCCGCACTGATCTTGCTAGGGAGCGATGACCCAGATACAGCACCTTCCGCGTTGATTTCGAGGTCACCACCGACCTTCAGTGGTGATTGATCCAGAGCAGGAACCTTCCTGCAGTGTGAAGCGTGGATCCACGTGGCTCTCTCAGCCACCTTCACTGATGTCTGCGTAGTGAGGAGGACCTGGTACGGGCCGACCCAGTACTGATGATGCCTCCTGTGTCTCCTGAAGCTCTTTACCAGCACGAAATCCCCGGGGACCAACGAGTGAAGTGGTCCTTCAGCAGGCTCAGGGAGTGCCGCACCAACCTGGGAACGAATATCAGAGAGAGAGTCTTAGTAAGGTTAGCACTTACTATTTTGAACCTTTCAAACATTTAGCCAACATCTGCTTCAGAGTTCCATTCTCCCTCTCAACAGCCCCGCCGTATAGTATGCATAGTTTTTTTCTAATATCTATTCCCAGATACAAGGAAACCTGAGAAAGTGCCTCATTTACAGAACGTGCGCCATTATCTGAAAAAAAAAAGTTTTTTTTTTTTTTTTTTTTTTTTTTTTTCCTCGGGATGCCCCACGTGGAATATTCTCACTAAGCATAGCGTGAGCTACAGCCGAGGCATCAGCTTTTCACGTAGGGAACGCCTCCAGTCAATTAGACCACATATCTACCACTACGAGGCAATATTTCTTACTCTCAGATGGAGTTAACTCAAAAAAATCCATCATGACATGTTTGAATGGAGCCGTCGGTGGTGAGTGTCCTACAAGGCGTGTGTTTTGTTGTAGTCTGCCTGGATTGTGTGAAGCCCAGATCATACAGGCATGACAATACTTCTGGGCGTAAATGCAAAACCCTTTTGTGAACCAATTTTTGGGCAATCATCTCCATCATACCACCTTTTGAAACATGATCTAGTCCATGTGCTAGCTTTGCATAGTGTGGAAACAATGCAGATGGGAGACATGGCTACCCATCTGGCCCAAACCACCCAAATGAGGTGTGTTTCGCCCTAAAGAGCTGCTAAGGACACTTATCACCCACAGACGCGTGACTCTGCAGCGAAGCGAGGGAGGATGGAACTGAGGAAGCCACCAAAGACATAATGAAATGACGTGTTACAAGAGATACTGTACTGGAAGCTGCGACCTTGGCAGTCTTATCTGCACAGATGTTCCTTACAGAAACATAGTCAGAGGCGCTAGTGTGAGCTGCACATTTGCAGACAGAACCCTGTTTAGGGAGCAAAATAGAATCAAGCAGGTCAGCAACCAAAATGTGATTTAGAATAAGCTTCCCATCAGATTTAAGGAAACCACTGTTTCCAAAACTGACCATTATCGCGCACAACCCTAAAACAACATCTGAACTCAATCCAGACAATAACCGTCTTGTCTACTGCGAGAATGCACGCACGTATCAACGCAACAAGCTCAACAGCTTGTGCACAGCGATTGCAGAGCAGAGAAGCAGACTCAACTGCGTCATAATCTGAACAACAGCATAGCCAACACGGCAATCGGCCGTGTCCGGATCTCGAGAAGTGGAACCATCCACACAGAAAAACCAGCCCTGAAAACCACTTTGATCAAGGCAGAATATTAGAGAGCATAGTGTGCAGATTGCATGAGGTACACGCATGCACGGTAGCATTAACAGCTGTCAAGTCTTGAACACAACACCCCAAAAAAGATAAAGAGTTCACAACCATGAAACATTCAAAACGCCATTCTTCTGGAGCAGGTGGGGGCCGCTAATTCTTGACAGGAACCCACCAGGGGCCCACAGCTTTAAATTAAGCCCACATCATATTTACTGTTGGCCCAAACACAATCAGGGACCACATCAAGTTCGGGAGCGTCTTTAAAAGGAGCTGGAACCAGGACAAGAACTCTAATGTCAGGGGTGGTCGTCACAGCATGGACCGACCGCAGGGCTGCCAATTGGAGAAGGCAAGCCAAGGTACACGCCTATAGTGTGGGGGAAAATTTAACCACCTAATCACCGGTGGAAATTCAATCTGTCACCAAAAGGCAGGACTTAAGCCAGGGGCTCAAGTCGCTCCATTGGTCATCTTCATGTTTGGCCAGAGGGATATGAGGGTTAGTATCCAGCCTCGTAAACAGAGATGATTGAACAGCTGTTAACAGGACAGACACAGCGCAGCGCGTTGCAGACCAGGAAAGGCTGCATGTAGACAAACTTTCATTCATATTATTTTTCTATGACATTGCACTACTTTTCTTTTTTTTTTTTTTTTTTTTTTTTTTTCTGAGCACCCTTAGTTTTGTTAAAATTATTTTCATTTATTTTATTTTGCACACCTGTATCTAAGCAAGTTCCTAGTCTCTGATATTCTTCATTGACATGGCAATAAAAGCATTCTGATATCAGAGAAAAATTGTTGTTCAAATTCTGGATCAGGGTACATTGTAATCAAGGCCATGCAGTGGCCATATGCTGGGTTTATGAATGTGGCAGTGGTTGAAACTCTGTCTTTTGCCATGGTGATCAGGGGAAGAAATTGGTCTGACGATATCCACCATTGATACACCCAGATGGGTGGTGGTGTTATAATATCTTTCACCATTGCATATGTACAATTTGAGGGTGTGGAGACCACCACTCCTTCGGGTGAGGACCGAAGCCCGAGGCCCAAAGTTAACATGAGATCTCGGCCCAACAAATTAAACGGGCACCATTTGGACAATAGGAATGAATGCTTTATTGGGGGGCGAGTGGCAAATGTGCATAGTAAAATATTCTTTAGTTTCTCTTCCACTCGCACCTACAAAGTAAAGTTTTGATACCAGGCAAGTCAACAGATTTCACCACTGAAAATGTTGCACCAGAATCTACAATAAACACAATTACTCTACCATCAACAGTGAGTTTCAAAAGTGACAGTTTCAAAATACTCTCTTCAGAAGGAAACTGGGCTAATGTGTGTGTGTTGTGGTGTTCTTATCTTTAGTCAGATGAGGATCCTCACTCGACGCACCCACTGGATCCGCACCCCGCTCCTTGTTTCAGTCCGAAAATTGATGTCTGCGTAATCCATACTGCTCGCCCCTCTGTTATGACGTACGCCTTTTGCTCTCTCCCTCTCGCCGTTTCTCCGAACGGGGCATGTGCGAGCCCAGTGACCTTGTCCTCCACAATAATAACAGCCGCCCTTCGTCCAATCATGTGAAGCGTTGCCTGCTCTTGCAGCAGAAGCTGGAGGGCCAGTCTGAGGGACACGAGTGGCCTGTTAACCCATGTGCGATACAGTCCATTTTGATGTCCTGCGTTCTCATCCTCTGTATCATCGGTGTCTGTTTTAGCCCACCTTGGGGTGGCTGGCTGGCGAGGAACCTTGAAGTGTCCACTAATCAGTTTGAACTGCGCAGGAGTCAGCACGTTGGACGTGACTGTGCCATTTCTGAAGAAGTTGGTGTATATCCTCTGATAAAGTCTCTGATAGCCTTTGCCATGGTCTCTCCCCCTTTTCAGGCTTGGGGAGGTGTCTGTGGGCTGCTATAACGTCGTATTGTTCGTGGCATTTCGGTTCCTCTTTTGGGCCTGAAGGGGGCGTTATTCCTGTGGAGGGGGTCGGTTGGGAGGCACCGTCCGAGCTCATGTTCCTCTGTTGGTCACCCGGTGGTGATCGGGCAGCGCGCTGATTCAGGTAGGGCGGAGGGGCGGAGTCCAGTGTGTGGTCCAGCGAGGGTCCCCAACCACCTTCCTGCAAAGAGGGATACGTTTTTTTTTTGGTTTTTTTTTTTTTTTTTTTCATCACTTTAACATTTGCAACCTCCTCAAGTGGCTTCTCCAACTCTTCCCCTGCTCTATTGTGTTTTTTTTTTTTTTTTTTCACACTTTATCTCTTGCTCTTGTGAACTCTTCACATAGTTTCGTCAATTGTTCTTTGCTAAGAGACCCTCCTTCGGGGAAGCCACATTTTTCACACCATCACTGAACATATGTACATGCCCGTTCCCCATACTTTTCTTTCATGAACAACATTGTATTTGAGGCAGGTTGCCCTGGCGTCTGCTCCACAGCTGTAGTATTACCCATTACTGCTTTACTTTGTTAGTTAGACAGAAAAGAGCTTCCGAATAGCCGCACCAGGTCTTGCTATACCCTTATAGCCTCACTGGATCTTGCTAAACCCTATGAATAGCCGCACCAGGTCCAGCTATACCCTTATAGCATCACTGGATCTTGCTAAACCCTATGAATAGCCGCACCAGGTCTAGCTATACCCTTATAGCATCACTGGATCTTGCTAAACCCTATGAATAGCCGCACCAGGTCTAGCTATACTCTTATAGCATCACTGGATCTTGCTAAACCCTATGAATAGCCGCACCAGGTCTAGCTATACTCTTATAGCATCACTGGATCTTGCTAAACCCTATGAATAGCCGCACCAGGTCTAGCTATACTCTTATAGCATCACTGGATCTTGCTAAACCCTATGAATAGCCGCACCAGGTCTAGCTATACTCTTATAGCATCACTGGATCTTGCTAAACCCTATGAATAGCCGCACCAGGTCTAGCTATACTCTTATAGCATCACTGGATCTTGCTAAACCCTATGAATAGCCGCACCAGGTCTAGCTATACTCTTATAGCATCACTGGATCTTGCTAAACCCTATGAATAGCCGCACCAGGTCTAGCTATACTCTTATAGCATCACTGGATCTTGCTAAACCCTATGAATAGCCGCCTCAACCCCAGGCATAGAAAAGGAGAAAAGATAATTAGAAAGAATTAAAATTGGGTAACGAGCAGACCCCAGAGCTGCCGAGGGCACTCGACCGTGTTAAATGAAGTTACTTAATGTTAAACCCCACAATTCTTAAACATTTAAATTCTTTTTTTTTCTTTTTACACCCCCCAGAGCTCCAATATGAGCACAAGTTACCACTTTCTAACAATTTAGATCAGAAAAAATACTTCTCACCGATTGCTTCCAAGAAAAGTCCGAAGATGTCGTCACCGCCGACTGGGAGGAAGACTGAAGTCCCTGTATCTCTCTTAAATACTATGCGAGGTTTCAAGGATGAACCTCTAATGGTTCAGGTGGCCAACCCTTCAGTCCTCAATCCCAGCGAACGAGCTTGACATCCCACTTCTGACACCAAACTGTTGTGGAAAACAATCAGTGAGAATAAACCAAACAGTCGAGTGTCCTTTAACAGAGATTTATTATGGAAACACCGTGAACACGGTGGAGGAATCTGCAGAGACCTGAGTTGCCCAAGGAGCAAGTTTACTTTATACATGCTGATAACAACCTCTTGCGTGTAGCCTGACCTTCATAGATACATCTGGACTACGAAACACATTAGCGTAAAGATTATTAGGAGATTGTTAGCAATCTTGTGCTTGACCCAAAAAGATGAAAACGCTCTATATCAGATACCAAGGAACAGGCCATCCTGACATACAGTTAAGACAATCTTGCGTCCTGTCATCTGAAACCCATTTTCCCTCTACAGTTCCTACCCTCACCATGGTAACTAGGATCTACTTTCCTACCCTCACCATGGTTACCAGGATCTACGTTCCTACCCTCACCATGGTAACTAGGATCTACTTTCCTACCCTCACCATGGTAACCAGGATCTGCTTTCCTACCCTCACCATGGTTACCAGGATCTACGTTCCTACCCTCACCATGGTAACCAGGATCTACGTTCCTACCCTCACCATGGTAACCAGGATCTACGTTCCTATCCTCACCATGGTAACCAGGATCTACATTCCTACCCTCACCATGGTAGGTTGTTTCTGGCTGTGGATTCTGTTCTATTGGTTCGTCTTGTCTCTTGTTTTTTCCTTTTCTTTGTATTTTTGTCTATTTCATAAATTCCATAAGGGTTTTTTTTTTGAGGAAATGAATTAAATTTAAAACTAATTCCTGTTTTTTGTTCTTCAAACTTCTCTTTGGAAATTCCCAGCAGTCGTCTGGGCTTCCCCTAGAAGACCTCGTTTATTCTGAGGACTTTAGATCTCTGTTTTTAGACGTTGAAACAATCCAAACCTTTAAATCAAAGTATAAAAAGAGTTTTAAACATTAAAAATGGATAAAAACTGATGATTTAAATGAAATTCTCATGAGGAAACGTTTGTTTCTCATATCTGTTCTTAATCTTAAGTCTTTATTGAGGAATGTTTTATAATTAAGTTAGAAATAATCTGGTGAATCCGACTCCTCCCGTCCTCGTTCCTCTAACCTGCCTTCCTCTAGCTCTAATGCAACTTCTTAAACACGAAGAGAAACCCTCCTTCGTGGAACCAAATTCACACTTTTCAAAATAAAGTTTCTGTCTGTGTAAAGACGACTCTTCTGTTTCCCCTCGAAACGTCCGGCTGTTTCAGTTTCACATCAATAACGTCCCTCAGTTTGACTTTTTTTCACCTTTCGTTTCATTTTCTGAACCGCTGAACTGTGTGTAGACCTGCTACAGACTGATGACTTGTTCAGTGTGTATTCTGCTTCTTGTATCACCCAAACCAACCCACTCCAGCACCATCCGGGACTCTGTTATGAAAAAACAGTTCAGGAAATGATTATAAAAATAATCCAAGGACTCCTGCTGTTAGCCTAGAAACAGCCGGGATGGGCAGGACAACAGCCTCAAACGGGCAGCCCAGGCCTCTCTCACCCCGGCTGCATCCTCCATCTCACCTGGAAGGATCCCAAGTCGTTCCCCGGCCAGCTGTGAGACATAGTCTCTCCAGCAGGTCCGGGGTCTGCCCCTTGGTCTCCTCCCGGTGGGACATGCCCGAAACACCTCGCCCGCGAGGCGCTCAGGGGGCATTCTGACCAGATGGCCGAACCACCCCATCTGGCTCCTCTCGACCTGGAAGAGGAGCGGCTCGACACCGAGCTCCTCCCGGATGGCAGAGCTCCTCACCCGATCACTGAGTAAGAGCCCAGTCACCATGCGGAGAAAGCTCATTTCGGCCGATTGTACCCGCGATCGCATTCTTTCGGTCACCACCCACAGCTGGTGACCATAGGTGAGGGTAGGAACGTAGATCCTGGTTACCATGGTGAGGGTAGGAACGTAGATCTTGGTTACCATGGTGAGGGTAGGAACATAGATCCTGGTTACCATGGTGAGGGTAGATCTTGGTTACCATGGTGAGGGTAGGAACGTAGATCTTGGTTACCATGGTGAGGGTAGGAACGTAGATCTTGGTTACCATGGTGAGGGTAGGAACATAGATCCTGGTTACCATGGTGAGGGTAGGAACGTAGATCCTGGTTACCATGGTGAGGGTAGGAACGTAGATCGACTTGTAAATCGAGAGCTTTGCTTTTCGGCTCAGCTCTCTCTTTACCACGACAGACCGATGCAGCGTCCTAGTTATTGCTGATGCCGCACCGATCCGCCTGTCGATCTCCCGCTCCATCCTTCCTCCACTCATGAACAAGACTCCGAGATACTTAAACTCCTCCACTTGGGGCAGGACCCTGTCCCTGACCCGGAGGGGGCATTCCACCCTTTTCCAGGCGAGGACCATGGTCTCGGATTTGGAGGCGCTAATTCCCATCTCGGCCGTTTCACACCCAGCGAGAGCAGAGAACTGTTATTTTTATTCACTTTGTTTTTGGGATGTCTTTTATTTTGAAGGTACACGTTTACCGATACCATGGCAACAAGAGTGCGTTCGAGCAGAGAGAATGTTTCCACATTATAAATACGCTACTAAAAATTTTTCTCATGAAGACAAAGTGGTTTTAAGTTTATTATTATTGATTTTAAAAAGCCAGTTTTTCAGGCTGGTCTCATCACCTTAAGACCGATCCGTGGCGTGGAAAAGGTTGGGGACCCCTGTCGTAAGGGATAGACGGTTAAGAAGGTGACTGACTGACTGACTTTGTCTGAGTTTAACGACTCTTTTAAAATATGCAAGACAAACACAGAGCTTCTTCTGCAGGGTGGCCAGGGTCTCTCAGAGAGGGAGGAGGTCGGAGTACAGTCTTGCTCGTCCAGGTCGAGAGAACCCAGATGGGGTGATTAGGGCATCTGGTTAGGATGCCTCCCTCACTGGTGAGGTGTTCCATCCCACCGGGAGGAGACCCAGAGGCAGACCCTGGCTCTGCTGGAGAGACTATGTCTCACAGCTGAACAGGGAACACCTCAGGATCCTCCTGGGTGAGCTGGACGATGCAGTCGGGGTGAGAGAAGCCTGGGGTTTCCATCTGAAACTTGCGACCCGGTCTCAGATAAGCAGAAGACGACGGAACTGAGCTGCGAGTAGTTTGACTTTCGTTTCCTAAAATTTCTTTCCTAAAAATTCCCTTGACGTGTGTCGCAACCTGAAAATTTCATATTTACCGCCGTGTTTTTTTTTGTCTAGGATGTGAAATCAGATGAAGATTTTAGTTGAAGTGAGACTTCAGAATAAAAGATTTCCACCCTCTTGATTTTAAATCCAAACATCCTCCTGAAAGAATGAGAAATTCAGCTTAACAAGCGAACAACAGCTGGTTTATCTTCTTCTTTCTTCTCCCACGCCACCCTCCTTGTGGAGCCACATCCCGTGCAAATTGAAGTGCTTACATGTCTAATTACCAAACAACTGTGTGGAAAATTAGAGCAGCAAGTGGAGCGGGATTATTCTCAGAACAGAAACGCTGCCTGGTTCCAACTCGGAGCACACGAAACCACTTCTGGCTCATCAGCCGAACCCTGTGCAACAATTAGTACATCATTGGATTAGAGTATGACCTCACTCTGCGGTAGAACTCCTCTGACTTTACTTTGAATTTGAGCAGTGAGGGATGTTTGGATGATAAGGAAGCAGGTCTAATAATTAGAACCTAAAGAATGATTCACGCTGCGGTCGGTTTGCTGATAAACACCCACTGATTTCAAATGTTTATGTGCAAAAAATTCTGCTGAATTAGGATGAGCAGCGCTCTGCTCCCACCTCACAGATGCTGAATCATCTCAGATGTGTTTTAAAGAAACCCATCGGGTCACATTGACACTCAGCAGATTCAGATGCTTTTGCAGAGTAAACAGGATTCTGTGTGAGCAGGTCTCTGCTCCTCAGGGTGCTTCCTGTTGCCAGGGGCAACTGAGATAAGGCATGGACTGCTGGTTCTCACCTCGTCATGAACAGGACTGATGTTTGATGTTAAATCATAACAAACTCTTATGGGATTCAAAAACATCCTGATTAGAGGCCTTGTTGTTAAAGCGGGCGTACTCTAAAGTCCATGCGTACGCCAATTTCAAAGCAAAGTTTACATCCCTGAAGTTGGCGGGCGACACTGATGCTAATAAGTAAGCCAAATGGTGTCCTGATCCGTCAGAGATTGGAAACAGTCTGACCTCGCAGTATGGGTGGGTACTTATGATTTACCCTCTCGTTCCTTTCTGGCATGGACCAGAAAGGAACCATGTCCCAAGGCACTAAGGGACATGGGCGTCCCCGATCCTGGGACCCCCAGTCTATAGGGCAGAAGAGCCAACCGCACCCCGCGGCAGAAGGCGAGCCCAGTGGGTGTCGGAAGCCAAGGCTCAGACCGAAAGTGGCGCAATCAGCCCAAGGACCCTGGGGATCCCATATGCCCAGGCGGGGCTCAGCCGGAGACCCAGGCGGGGCTCAGCCCGAGGGCTTGCCGGAGGCCCAGCGACCTAGGCTGCCCATTTGCAATCACCACAGCCCAAAACGGGACCAGGTGCCTCACTCAGGAAGCCCAGAGACGACTATGCATCCACCTGTGCGCCCCAAAACCCCTCATCAGTCCTACACTAGTCCCTCACCTGTAGCCCTGCCAACACTCCCATGCTGCTCACCCCCACGTTCCTCTGATAACACCAGCTAGAGCCATCCCTCTCGGCCAGACGAAGCATTCTGCTCAAATGCAGGATTGTTTTTCAACCAGAAGAGGACGTAAACTGTTAAAAACCTGGTAGAAAGTGTCCTTAATCTCTGGTGAGGTGTCAGAAAACAATGACTTGGATTCTAGTGTTAGTCTACTTTTGTTCCATCGAACCATGAAACATACTGTAGGTGTTTCTTCTGATGAAACCTAAGAGGCTCAGACACACATCATGTCATCAAAGTCTCTGATCAGATGTTCCTCTCCGTTTCTTCCTCTCCAGTCCTTGATTCTTTTGGCGTGTGTCGGAGCCATCGGGCTCGGACTCAGCGTGCTAGCCGTATCCCTGTACCTGCTGGTTTTGTGCTGCTGCCGTAGAGAAGTGGATGAAGACACCAAGAAGCCGGAGACCTGCTGCTCCACGGTGGTCGCTGTCATCGCAGGACTCATCATCTGGTAGGTTAAAAAAAAAAAAAAAAACGGTTCAATTTTTATGCAATTCTGATTGTTTGTTTGAGAAAAATCAAATCTACGTTCCTACCCTCACCATGGTAACCAAGATCTACCCTCACCATGGTAACCAAGATCTACGTTCCTACCCTCACCATGGTAACCAAGATCTACGTTCCTACCCTCACCATGGTAACCAAGATCTACGTTCCTACCCTCACCATGGTAACCAAGATCTACCCTCACCATGGTAACCAAGATCTACGTTCCTACCCTCACCATGGTAACCAGGATCTATGTTCCTACCCTCACCATGGTAACCAAGATCTACGTTCCTACCCTCACCATGGTAACCAGGATCTACATTCCTACCCTCACCATGGTTACCAAGATCTACGTTCCTACCCTCACCATTGTAACCAGGATCTATGTTCCTACCCTCACCATGGTAACCAAGATCTACGTTCCTACCCTCACCATGGTACCAGGATCTACGTTCCTACCCTCACCATGGTAACCGGGATCTACGTACCTACCCTCACCATGGTAACCGGGATCTACGTACCTACCCTCACCATGGTAACCAGGATCTACATTCCTACCCTCACCATGGTAACCAGGATCTACGTTCCTACCCTCACCATGGTAACCAAGATCTACGTTCCTACCCTCACCATGGTAACCAGGATCTACGTTCCTACCCTCACCATGGTACCAGGATCTACGTTCCTACCCTCACCATGGTAACCAGGATCTACGTTCCTACCCTCACCATGGTAACCAGGATCTACGTTCCTACCCTCACCATGGTACCAGGATCTACGTTCCTACCCTCACCATGGTAACCAGGATCTACGTTCCTACCCTCACCATGGTAACCAAGATCTACGTTCCTACCCTCACCATGGTAACCAGGATCTGACCGAAAGAACAAGATTGCGGGTACAAGCGGCCGAAATGATCTTCCTCTGCAGGGTGGCTGGGCTCTCACTCAGAGATAGAGGGAGGAGCTTAGAGTAGAGCCGTTGCTCCTTCATAATGAGAGAAGCCAGATGGGGTGGTTCAGGCATCTGGTTAGGATGTTAGGTTAGGTTAACAAATCAGTTCATCTATATATGATCCACCATCATATTCATCTTCAATAAACATTGAAAAATCGTCTAAACCCTCTCAGATTGACTCTTTGCATGATTTTCTGAACCTAAACCTGAGTTTTTGCATCTTAAATCTTACGTAACAGCGTCATGCTTAGTGTGTTAGGGTTACATTTGGCCGCGCGTGCTCCGCTCCAAATAAAACCCCTAACGAAGTTAAACCACGACACTGTCACAAGTTTAACTGAATCAGATAACAAATTCAATCAAGAAACTTTGGGACCAATTTGTTCTCTTTCATTTTTAGAATATTTTTGTATTAAATTATGTTGAAAAGTACAAATATGTCTGAAATAATCTGAAAGTTCTCGGTTCAGTTTCTGGTTGGTGAAAAGTCCCCCGGGCTGCGGTACAAATCAGAACATCTGGGATTCAGTTCTTCTTAAATTAAACTCTAAATGAGGAGAAAATTCACTTTGAATCAGTTTGGTGATTCCTGCTCGACTATTAAACCTACGAAGAGCAACAAACTAGAAGGCCAACTAGGATGCCATCTTTCCTTTGGGGGAAGGATGGCTCAGTGTGTAGGGCGACCGCCCTGTAACTGGAGGGGTTGCCCGTTCGATCTCCTGCCTGGAGTACATACCAAGGTGTCCCTGAGTAAGACACTGAACCCCCAAATGTCTCCTGAGGGTGGTTTCCAGCTTTGCATGCCAGCTTCCTCCATCAGGTCTGAATGAATGGGTGAATGTGAGCTTCACTATAAAGCGCTTTGAGTGCCAACGCAGGTGCAATAGAGCTGGGTAAAGGAAGGAACATTTACCGTTGGGGGAGGCGATAGCTCAGTGGTAGAACGTTCGCCCTTGGCCTGGAAGTTCTCCGGGTCGAATCCCACTGAGCTCATGTCTAGGTGTCCTTGGAGAAGACACCTAACCCCCCGTTTCTCCCACCATTGGTGCCATCATTATCTGCCTGCTGCGGTGAAATGCATGAGGCCCCCATGAGGCGGCACGGTGGCGCAGTAGGTAGCACAGTGGCCTCACAGCAATAAGGTTGGGGCTTCGAATCCCAGAGTGGGGACGAGGTTTGAAACACTGGTCTTTCTGTGTGGAGTTTGCATGTTCATCCTGTGTATGTGTGGGTTTTCTCTGGTTTCCTCTAAAAACATACATGTTAGGTTGATTGGCTGCGGAGAAATTGCCCCTAAGAATGAGTGTGCGTGTGTGTATGTGTTTGGCCCTCCAAGAGACTGGCGACCTGTTTGGGCTGTACCCTGCCTCTCGCCCAAAATCAGCCAAGATAGGCTCCAGCACCCCCTGCAACGTCAGTATGTATAATATGAGGATTTCAGCAGAAGTCTGGTTCCAATAAGACAGAGATCATGGATACAAGCAACTGAAAGGAGCTTCCTCTGCAGGGTGGCTGGACTCTCTCTGAGAGATAGAAAGAGGAGCTTGGAGTAGAGCCATTGCTCCTCCAGGTCAAGAAAACCCAGATGGAGTGGTTCGGGCATCTGGTCAGGATGCCTCCCAAGTGCCTTGCTGGTGAGATGTTTTAGGCATGTCTCACCGGAATGAGACCCAGAGGTAGACCCCGAACTACCTCTACCTCATAGTCTCTGTTGGAGAGACTATGTCTCACAGCTGGACAGGGAACACCTCAGGATCCTCCTGGGTGAGCTGGAGGATGCAGCTGGGGTGAGAGAAGCCTGGGTTTCTAGTCTGAGGTGTGACCCAGCCCTGGATAAGCAGAAGACGATGGAACAGTACATATTGCTAAGTCCAACTATTGAAGCTCCCACAGACCCAAATATAACTGAAAAATTATTGCATAATGAGAGAGTATCCTGAATAATCACTCATAACGAGTATTAGTGTCGCTACGATTGATTGGTTCTGCTTTAAAAACTTCCTTAAAATCTAAAGAATCTTTAGAATTTCTGACAGTGTTTATTACTTAAGGCATTATCCCCGGGGCCGGGTCGCGGGGGCAACAGCCTCAGATGGGAAGCCAAGGCTTCTCTCACCTGGGCTGCATCCTCCAGCTAACCCAGGAGCACCCCGAGCTGGTTACCGACGGATACCGACATCTTAAACTACCTCCGTTTGTCTCCCTTAAAAAGGATTAATTACAGAGAACATCGGGTTTTATTGGATTAAATTACATAAAAATGAAAAATAATCTGGATGAATTTCTTTATAAAACTTGTATTTTTTTTCTTTTAAATTAATTCTGCAGATATTTAAAGCTTTGTTTTCCGTGTGTTTTTTTTTTTAAAACCCAGTGTGTTTATCTTTTGACACGGAGTTAAAAAATCTTTTGTGTTTGAAATTGAATCTGTTTAAGTTTTGTTCACTTTGAAGCTTTTATTTCTTTGTTTAATCTCCAGCTGAGAGCGTTCAGCTGAAGCACGCCGCTTCGCTTCCAGGCTAATTCGCTGCGTGATGTTTGGTTTCATGGCCGCGTTGCCAGACGAGCTGATGTGTCACTTTCGGCTGGAGGTTAATAAGAAAACAACTGGAAGCCTTTAAGCTTCTTTTAATGAATGAATGAAATCAGTTTTCAACCGTTTTCACACTGTTTGTGTCTCAATGTGTCTCGTTTTTGAGGCGTTTTGGATGTAAAAATCACTCGTTTTTACTGATTGAACTGTTCAATTTAATTTGTTCAAAACGGTCACAAAAAAACTGCAAAAATAAACACATAAAAGTATAAAAAATAGTTACGTTTAGAACAGAGATGGGGAAACTACATCCTGGTTACCTCACCATGGTAACCAGGATCTATGTTCCTACCCTTACCATGAGAACCAGGATCTATGTTCCTACCCTCACCATGGCAACCCTCACCATGGTAACCAGGATCTACATTCCTACCCTCACCATGGTAACCAGGATCTACGTTCCTACTCTCACCATGGTAACCAGGATCTATGTTCCTACTCTCACCATGGTAACCAGGATCTATGTTCCTACCTTCACCATGGTAACCAGGATCTACGTTCCTACCCTCACCATGGGAACCAGGATCTACGTTGCTACCCTCACCATGGTAACCAGGATCTATGTTCCTACCCTTACCATGAGAACCAGGATCTACGTTCCTACCCTCACCATGGCAACCCTCACCATGGTAACCAGGATCTACATTCCTACCCTCACCATGGTAACCAGGATCTACGTTCCTACTCTCACCATGGTAACCAGGATCTACGTTCCTACCCTCACCATGGGAACCAGGATCTACGTTCCTACCCTCACCGTGGTAACCAGGATATACGTTCTTACCCTCACCATGGTAACCAGGATCTACGTTCCTACCCTCACCATGGTAACCAGGATCTACGTTCATACCCTCACCATGGTAACCACCTGTGGGTGGTGACTGAAAGAATGAGATGGTGGAGACAAGCGGCCGAAATGATCTTCCTCCACAGGGTGGCTGGGCTCTTAGATCGGGTGAGGAGCTCTGCCATCCAGGAGCAGCTCGGTGTCGCTGATATTTTCCAATAATTTCTAAAAATCCAAGTTAAAAATCTTCCAAACAGACGTGAGAACGTTTTTTACACCCCTGACAAACCTTTTAAATTCCTCCGTCTGATTCAATCAGAGATGAATCAGAGCAGACGGTCAGACGAACAGGACGGGGTTAATATTTCCACCAAGATGATGAAACAATCATGTGTTTTTCAGACTGTTTGAGGAACTTTAAATCTGGAGTGTCCAACTTTTTTTTGTCCCAAGATCTACTTTTTAAGTATCAAACCTCCTGAGATCAGTGGAGGATGAAGTACTTACTTTTTCTACTTAAGTAAAAGTACAAAAGTAATTGGTGTAAATTTGACTTTTTAAGTAAAAAGTATTCAAATGTTATTTTCTGTGCTTTAGGGTCACAGATAAATTATCTGCAGGGGCGGATCCGTAGGAGATCCGGGGGGTTCGGAAAATGTTTACACTCGATTCTGATTGGTCCTCGATTCATTACTTCTTCTCCCTCTTGGAGACTGCAGGCGATCAACTGCTCCCTCTACAGGTTGATGCGCTTAAAAAAAACTGTATATTTTTCAAATTTCTGACTGAAAATGTAACAAAAATCCAAAACACAATTTTAAAAAGTAGCGGAGTAAAAGTAAAAAGTACAGGTCTCAAATTTGACTAAAGTACAGATACACAAGTACAGTAACGAAGTATATTTACTTCATTAGGTTCCACCACCATTGCCTGAGCTCTACCAGTCCGGCGTACACGTCCCAAACGTGTACGCCGGACGGTACCCACTATGTCTCACAGCTGGACAGGGAACACCTCAGGATCCTCCTGGGTGAGATGGAGGATGCAGCTGGAGTGAGGGAAGCCTGGGCTTCCCATCTGAGGCTGTTGCCCCCGACGACCTGGCCTCGGATAAACGGAAAACGATGGAATGGAATAAAACCGTACCTGTTCATCTATAGCTTGTACTCACTAACAGTTAAAACCTTATTTATTCATTTGTTTTATGTAACCCTCTTTTCCAGCTCGGCTGTGGGAGTGGGTTTCTATGGAAACAGTGAGACGAATGATGGGGTGTACCAGCTGACGTACTCGTTGGAAAACGCAGACCACGCGCTGCGCGACATTCACTTACAGGTGAGAAAGTTTACATTGTTTTAAAATGATTTTATTTCAAAACAAAATGAATGTTTAAAGTGATGTTTTAATTAAAACACTGTGAAAAATAAACTGCTTCTAAAACTTTATTTATTCATAAGAAGGGATTTTTGTAATATTTTGGTGGCATCAAACACCCCCCATAGAAACATCCACATGGGAAAAAATGGCTGCAAATATTTACAGGGATATTCAGATTTTGTGGGCCCAATCGTTGTCCTAGGTCCGCCCTTTACAGGCCGACTCGTCTTCCCGGCACCGCCCTTTCTGGGCTCACTTGTCATCCGGGGTCCACCTTTTCGGGGCCCACTTATCGTCCTGGGTCCGCAGCGTTTACGGGCCCACTCGTCATGGTAACCAAGATCTACGTTCCTACCCTCACCATGGTAACCAGGATCTACGTTCCTACCCTCACCATGGTAACCAGGATCTACGTTCCTACCCTCACCATGGTAACCAGGATCTACGTTCCAACCCTCGCCATGGTAACCAGGATCTACGTTCCTACCCTCACCATGGTAACCAGGATCTACGTTCCTACCCTCACCATGGTAACCAGGATCTACGTTCCTACCCTCACCATGGTAACCAGGATCTACGTTCCTACCCTCACCATGGTAACCAGGATCTACGTTCCTACCCTTACCATGGTAACCAGGATCTACGTTCCTACCCTCGCCACGGTAACCAGGATCTACGTTCCAACCCTCGCCACGGTAACCAGGATCTACGTTCCAACCCTCGCCACGGTAACCAGGATCTACGTTCCTACCCTCACCATGGTAACCAGGATCTACGTTCCTACCCTCACCATGGTAACCAGGATCTACGTTCCTACCCTCACTATGGTAACTAGGATCTACGTTCCTACCCTCACCATGGTAACCAGGATCTACGTTCCTACCCTCACCATGGTAACTAGGATCTACGTTCCTACCCTCACCATGGTAACCAGGATCTACATTCCTACCCTCACTATGGTAACTAGGATCTACGTTCCTACCCTCACCATGGTAACCAGGATCTACGTTCCTACCCTCACTATGGTAACTAGGATCTACGTTCCTACCCTCACCATGGTAACCAGGATCTACGTTCCTACCCTCACCATGGTAACCAGGATCTAAGTTCCTACCCTCACCATGGTAACCAGGATCTACGTTCCTACCCTCACCATGGTAACCAGGATCTACGTTCCTACCCTCACCATGGTAACCAGGATCTACGTTCCTACCCTCACCATGGTAACCAGGATCTACGTTCCTACCCTCACCATGGTAACCAGGATCTACGTTCCTACCCTCACCATGGTAACCAGGATCTACGTTCCTACCCTCACCATGGTAACCAGGATCTACGTTCCTATCCTCACCATGGTAACCAGGATCTACCCTTTATGAACCCTCTCGTCGTTCTGAGTTCGCCCTTTACGGTAACCTCCTCGCCTGGTGGGATCCGTGAAGGACACCCCGTGTCTCTTTTCAGAGGGCGCCTCATCTATCGCAGCATGGCGGCGTGCAGGCTAACATGCCATTTGCATTGCCCATCATGGGGGCTCCCCGGTGGGTCTTTCAGCCGCTGCTCCTCTCCTCTTCCCCCAGCTGAATATTTTTTAACCAATCAGGGACTGCACCACTTCTTAGCAGCAGCCAATAAAAACTCCACCTGGTACAATACCCGTAGGAATGGGTGGTGACTTGAAGTGAATCAGGCTGCTGTTTTTTCACATGTTTGGTGTTAATGCTCGACGACATGAAGACGTTCCAGTGATCCGTCTGAAGCCCTAATGGGGAGTAAAGACGTGTTTCTTCTGGGCTCTGCAGAGGGTTTATCTGCAGGGACACAGACGCTGGTTATAGTGACCCCAAAATGTCCAAAAATAATGATTAAAGAATAAAACAAAACTCAAAACTCCAACTTAGACAAATAAAGTGAAGTGATGACATATTGGTGCAATTTTTAAAACAAACACAGATTCAATACAGAGGCGTCAAACAATATGCCTCTGCTTGGCCGCCCTAAAGAGTTCATTGTTCTTTACTTTTCGTATTGGTCAGGTAGTACCTTGTTTACAAATGAGTGGGTCTAGCTCAGGACAGGTCAAACTTATTGGTTCGCGGGCCACATCGAGACGACAAGCAAAGCTCTCAATTTACAAGTCGATCAACGTTTCTACCCTCACCATGGTAACCAGGATCTACGTTCCTACCCTCACCATGGTAACCAGGATCTACGTTCCTACTCTCACCATGGTAACCAGGATCTACGTTCCTACTCTCACCATGGTAACCAGGATCTACGTTCCTACCCTCACCATGGTAACCAGGATCTACGTTCCTACCTTCACCATGGTAACCAGGATCTACGTTCCTACCCTCATCATGGTAACCAGGATCTACGTTCCTACCCTCACCATGGTAACCAGGATCTACGTTCCTACTCTCACCATGGTAACCAGGATCTACGTTCCTACCCTCACCATGGTAACCAGGATCTACGTTCCTACCTTCACCATGGTAACCAGGATCTACGTTCCTACCCTCACCATGGTAACCAGGATCTACGTTCCTACCCTCACCGTGGTAACCAAGATCTATGTTCCTACCCTCATCATGGTAACCAGGATCTACGTTCCTACCCTCACCATGGTAACCAGGATCTACGTTCCTACCTTCACCATGGTAACCAGGATCTACGTTCCTACCCTCACCGTGGTAACCAGGATCTATGTTCCTACCCTCACCATGGTAACCAGGATCTACGTTCCTACCTTCACCATGGTAACCAGGATCTAGGTTCCTACCCTCACCATGGTAACCAGGATCTACGTTCCTACCCTCACCGTGGTAACCAGGATCTACGTTCCTACTCTCACCATGGTAACCAGGATCTACGTTCCTACCCTCACCGTGGTAACCAGGATCTACGTTCCTACCCTCACCATGGTAACCAGGATCTACGTTCCTACCCTCACCATGGTAACCAGGATCTACATTCCTACCCTCACCATGGTAACCAGGATCTACGTTCCTACCCTCACCATGGTAACCAGGATCTACATTCCTACCCTCACCATGGTAACCAGGATCTATGTTTCTACCCTCACCATGGTAACCAGGATCTACGTTTCTACCCTCACCATGGTAACCGGGATCTACGTTCTTACCTTCACCATGGTAACCAGCTGTGGGTGGTGACCGAAAGAATGAGATCGCAGAGACAAGCGGCCGAAATGATCTTCCTCCACAGGGTGGCTGGGCTCTCACTCAGAGATCGGGTGAGAAACTTTACCATCCAGGAGGAACTCGGTGTATAGTCACTCCTCCTCCAGGTCGAGGGAAGCCAAAACAGGAGCAGATGGATGGCATGCTTCGGTACCCGCTGGATCAGACCGATAGAATGGCGCGCTAGATTTTAAACAAGCGGGTTAATGTGCCAAGTTTCAACCCGTCTAAATGACGGGATTTTTTTAGGCCTGATCTTACCCCTACAGCAGACTAGGGACCGTTCGAGGCTTCCCTTCTGTCTGGATAAAACACCATCCTGAAGAAGTCTTTTCTTCTACTGGGTTGGATGATTTTTATGAGTCATCTCAGGGTTCTGTTTTCTGGTCACATATTTTTTTCTCCGTCTGAACTTCCATGTTTTATTCTTTTTGCTCCACTTTCGCTTCAAGGATTCTCGATGCAGCCCTTTGATTTTCTTAACTGGGAACTTGTTTAATAATTGGCTTTTATGAAGACAATGAATATAAATGGAACCATCGTGGATTTAATTAGATTCCAATTAGAGAAAATTAAATTCTATTTAAATTAATAGATGGGTTTGTAAATTAATTTAATGGGAATTTATTCTGAAAAAAGAAGCTGAATTTAAATATTTCATTCATTCATCTTCTTAGCCGTTCATCCCTTACGGAGTCCCAGTGAGGGCTGGAGCCTATCCCCGCTGATTCAAGGCGAGAGGCACGATGCTGGTCCCTCTTTTCTTAAAGAGACAGTGTTCTTTTTTTTTTTTTAAATAATTGGCAGGTGTGATGTGGAACCACATGTGTAGCTTTATTTTCATTCCATGCTGAAGTGCTTCAGAGAGGCTTCATTGTCTCAGATATAAACTCTAATCAATTTGTGAAGTGGTTCATCCTTCAAGCCGTTAATGGAGAACTTCTTCTCCACTTCGTTTTTTTTTTTTACTTCTCGTGAATTCTTTTCAAACACTTGAAAAGTCAAATATTCTAATCGGATTCTTCAAGGTTACCCGAAAAAAAAACACTGGTACGTACAGTATATCCCAATGATGTTAAACTGTGAGGCTGCACAATGTCCTCTCAGTAAGAAGGTCGGGGATTCGAGTCTCGCTTGTTAAGGGTCGAGTTGCGAGGGCAACAGCCTCAGACAGAAACCCAGTCTTTTCTCCCCCGGGCTGCATCCTCCAGCTCACATAGGATGATCCAGCTGTGAGATATAGTCTCTCCAGCAGGTCCGGGACCATCCGATTTGACTTCTTTTGATCTGGAGGAGCAAAGGCTCAACTCTGAGCTCCTCCCTCTATCTCTGAGAGAGGACCCAGCCACCCTGCAAAGGAAGATCATTTCGACTGCTTGTATCCACAATCTCGTTCTCTCGGTCACCACCCACGGCTGGTTACCATGGTGAGGGTAGGAATGTAGATCCTGGTTACCATGGTGACGGTAGGATTGTAGATCCTGGTTACCATGGTGAGGGTAGGAACGTAAATCCTGGTTACCATGGTGAGGGTAGGAATGTAGATCCTGGTTACCATGGTGAGGGTAGGAATGTAGATCCTGGTTACCATGGTGACGGTAGGATTGTAGATCCTGGTTACCATGGTGAGGGTAGGAATGTAGATCCTGGTTACCATGGTGAGGGTAGGAATGTAGATCCTGGTTACCATGGTGAGGGTAGGAACGTAGATCCTGGTTACCATGGTGAGGGTAGGAACGTAGATCCTGGTTACCATGGTGAGGGTAGGAACGTAGATCCTGGTTACCACGGTGATGGTAAGAATGTGGATCGAGTATTTATATCCTTTTCATGCATACGTAGCATTTGCCACTGAAGATACCCACAATGGGTTTCTATACCAGTTTAAAATCTGTCTGATTTTAATCACAGGGCTTTTTCTTGTTAGAGAGCATCGTTTCAGAAAGACAGACTTGTTGTGTCTGTATCCACATCTCACGTCTCGGTGTGTGAGGATTTGCAAATAGGATTGATTTGCATGTAACCAGTGACCTGCGTAGAGGAGAGGTGAAGGAGAGCGAGGACAGGATGGTAAGATGCAGACATCACAATGGAAAGGGAGAGGATTACCTTCCATCTGCTGCGCGTTAATGGATGTTTAGCCTCGCTTCTTTCCGGCTCGTCCACGCTTCCTACGTGCTCTGTGGATGCTTGCGTACACAATTGTGTCTGGATCATATATCCTCTTTAAGTGCTGCATGAACAGAATGATAGATTAGTGCTCATGATCTCACTGAGCGCGCTCAGAAAAGAGATGCTCAGTTAGGGCAAAATAGACACGTAACAGCCCACATTTACTCAGTATCAAATTGGTTCTTCCAAATGTGAAACCTCACAAATCACCAAAGGACTCAGTACCAACTATAGATGAAGTTAGGGAATCCATAATGTGGATTCTGCCTGTTTTTGTGGGAAATTTATACAAGAAATTGATCAGTTGAGAAAGTAGGCTGCATGGTTGTGAAGTGGTAAGCACAGTGGCCTCGCAGCTACTAGGTCAGGGGTTTACCTCCCAACTGGAGACGAGGCTTAAAACACTGGTCTTTCTGTGTGTAGTTTGCATGTTCTCCTTGTGTATGCGTGGGTTTTCTCTGGTTAACTACAAAACGTACAGGTTGTTTGGTTGCTAGGATACTACCCCAAGGAATGACACCAATCTGTCTCTAGACCAATCAGCATAGCCGCTCTCACCACACTGTGTCTAGACCAATCAGCATGGCCGTTCTCACCACTGTCTCTAGACCAATCAGCATGGCCGCTCTCACCACTGTCTCTAGACCAATCAGCATGGCCGTTCTCACCACTGTCTCTAGACCAATCAGCATGGCCGCTCTCTCCACTGTCTCTAGACCAATCAGCATGGCCGTTCTCACCACTGTCTCTAGACCAATCAGCATGGCCGCTCTCACCACACTGTCTCTAGACCAATCAGCATGGCCGCTCTCACCACACTGTCTCTAGACCAATCAGCATGGCCGCTCTCACCACACTGTCTCTAGACCAATCAGCATGGCCGCTCTCACCACTGTCTCTAGACCAATCAGCATGGCCGCTCTCACCACACTGTCTCTAGACCAATCAGCATGGCCGCTCTCACCACACTGTCTCTGGACCAATCAGCATGGCCGCTCTCACCACACTGTCTCTAGACCAATCAGCATGGCCGCTCTCACCACACTGTCTCTAGACCAATCAGCATGGCCGGTTTTAATATTGATTAACTCGAGATGCAAAACAAAAAGAATTCATCTTATTAAGATGTTTTTATTCTGTGACCTCGTTCCGTAAAGCCATCCAGTCTAGCTCGAGACGGCTTTGAAAAGAACAGGGTGTGTCCGGGCGAGGATTCCTCCGCTTGACCTGATTCTCTGCGGGCTTTAATCCAGTTTAAATGTTGACGGGGCAGATTAGGGGAATGTGGATCACTCTGAGCAGCGATCAGACGGATGTGCGGAGAAGATTTGGAGCGTCGTGGAAGAAATGATGACCGGGCGGGGCGTGAGAATAAAATCCACTTTACTTCTAATTTCTCACCTCTTTGGAATCATAGGACAAAAAAGTCGGTCAAATTTAATTTAAGAATGTTTTAAAGTAAGAAAATTCAGAAGAAATTTGGTTCAAATTTAACTTTTCACGTGTTCCTCAAAACATTTTACAAAGTATTAAAAAACATATAAAAAAGTTTAAAAATCAGGTAAAAAAAATCACGAAAGAATCAGAAAAAAAAGTCAAAGCAAACGAACAAAACACCTCCGACTGATTAATATAAATAACATTACCAGTTCATCTATAGTTGGTACTGAATACCTGTTGTTTCACAGAAGTGTTACTGACAAACGAACAGTCACAAAGATGGATTTATTAGATCAAAACTTTACTTAAAGCAAAAAAAACCCATGATCTCAGCTGTTTTTCCACTTCTGAAAATGTGATGATTTTAATTCATTGTTAATGATCTCAGTTCATCTTAATTTGTCTTGTAAAAAGAGGGGAGGCGTTGGCTCAGTGGTAGTTTATCATTGGACTGGGAGATGCTTGTTTGAATCCCACTGAGCCCTCTAGGTGTCCCTGGATCAGACACCTAACCCCTTAGTTTCTCCCACCGTTGGCGCGGTCGTGGCTGCCTGCTGTGGTGCAATGCAATCCTTCATTTTCCCTATTAGGGATCAATAAATACCATAAATTCTTCTCCTTCTAAAAAAGTAGACAAAACATTTACTTCAAGGGCTGCACGGTAAATGGAATACCGAGGAATGGAAAAGTGAGGTTACAGGGAGAAGAGATAAAGAAGGAGGAAGATTTTAAGTATCTAGGATCAACAGTCCAGAGCAATGGAGAGTGTGGAAAAGAGGTGAAGAAGCATGGTCAGGCAGGCTGGAACGGGTGGAGGAAAGTATCAGGTGTGATGTGTGACAGAAGAGTTTCAGATAAAATGAAAGGAAAAGTGTAGAAAACCGTGGTGAGAGCGGCCATGCTGATTGGTCTAGAGACAGCGTGGTGAGAGCGGCCATGTTGATTGGTCTAGAGACAGTGTGGTGAGAGCGGCCATACTGATTGGTCTAGAGACAGTGTGGTGAGAGCGGCCATGCTGATTGGTCTAGAGACAGTGTGGTGAGAGCGGCCATGCTGATTGGTCTAGAGACAGTGTGGTGAGAGCGGCCATGCTGATTGGTCTAGAGACAGCGTGGTGAGAGCGGCCATGCTGATTGGTCTAGAGACAGTGTGGTGAGAGCGGCCATGCTGATTGGTCTAGAGACAGTGTGGTGAGAGCGGCCATGCTGATTGGTCTAGAGACAGTGTTGTGAGAGCGGCCATGCTGATTGGTCTAGAGACAGCGTGGTGAGAGCGGGCCATGCTGATTTGTCTAGAGACAGTGTGGTGAGAGCGGCCATGCTGATTGGTCTAGAGACAGTGTGGTGAGAGCGGCCATCCTGATTGGTCTAGAGACAGTGTGGTGAGAGCAGCCATGCTGATTGGTCTAGAGACAGTGTGGTGAGAGCGGCCATGCTGATTGGTCTAGAGACAGTGTGGTGAGAGCGGGCCATGCTGATTTGTCTAGAGACAGTGTGGTGAGAGCGGCCATGCTGATTGGTCTAGATACAGTGTGATGAGAGTGGCCATGCTGATTGGTCTAGAGACAGGAAACAGAGATGTTTGTAGCAGAGATGAAGATGCTGAGGATCTCTCTGGGAGTGACCAGGATGGACAGGATCCGACGAACAGCACATGTTAGAGGTTTTAAAGTCAGAGAGGTCAGACTGAGATGGTTTGGACATGTGCAGAGGAGAGAGAGAGTACATCAGAAGAAGGATGCTGGGTTTGGAACCACCAGGAAAGAGGACTAGAGGAAGACCAAAGAGGAGGTTCATGGATACAGTGAAGGAAGACATGAAGATAGTTGGTGTGACTGAAGAGGATGCAGCAGATAGGGTTAGATGGAAGAAACTGACTTGATGTGGCGCCCCCTGAAGGGAGATGAGAAATGAAGAAGAAGACTTCGAGGGCTGCACGGTGGTGTAGCGTTTAGCATAGCGGCTAGAATAGTGGTCTCACAGCAAGAAGGTCAGGGTTTGAGTTCCATTGTGAGTGCGATGTTTAAAACACAGTCCTTTCTGTATTGAGTTTGCCTGTTCTCCCTGTTTCTATTGGTTTCAATGCATTTGATTTTCCCCATTAAGGGATCCATATCGTACGGTAAAAAAAAAAAATTACCTTATCATGTTGTTTACTTTTTCCTCAGATCGCCGTCGCTCAGAAAAATGTGGACTCTGGATTAAAAAGACATCTGGAGCGTTTAGATGAGATCTTCGCTCCGAAACCGGAATACCTGGAAACGCTCCGCTTCATGCAGCTGATGGTCAGAAACGTTCTGAACGAGCTGAGTGCTCTGCCCGACATCAATAAAACCAAACTGGACCTGTCTGGTGTGGCTAAGCAGACCACCAGCGTGGAGTACTACAGGTACCAGATGATTTGATTCTGTCAGCTTGGATTAAAATGAACTCAGAACAGATGGTTTTAATTAGGTTTAGACTGGTTTCTATGGTGACGGTTCACCAGCTGTTCTCCTAATTATCCAGATGTTTAAAGTAATAGACTGATTAGATGGATGGAAATATAGGGGTTGTGTTTTGTGTGCCCGGTGGTCAGAGGCTACACTCAGAAAATGAGGGTAGGATTTACGTTCCTACCCTCACCATGGTAACCAGGATGTACGTTCCTACCCTCACCATGGTAACCAGGATGTACGTTCCTACCCTCACCATGGTAACCAGGATGTACGTTCCTACCCTCACCATGGTAACCGGGATCTACGTTCCTACCCTCACCATGGTAACCAGGATGTACGTTCCTACCCTCACCATGGTAACCAGGATCTACGTTCCTACCCTCACCATGGTAACCAGGATGTACGTTCCTACCCTCACCATGGTAACCAGGATCTACGTTCCTACCCTCACCATGGTAACCAGGATCTACGTTCCTACCCTCACCATGGTAACCAGGATGTACGTTCCTACCCTCACCATGGTAACCAGGATCTGCGTTCCTACCCTCACCATGGTAACCAGGATCTACGTTCCTACCCTCACCATGGTAACCAGGATCTACGTTCCTACCCTCACCATGGTAACCAGGATGTACGTTCCTACCCTCACCATGGTAACCAGGATCTGCGTTCCTACCCTCACCATGGTAACCAGGATCTACGTTCCTACCCTCACCATGGTAACCAGGATCTACGTTCCTACCCTCACCATGGTAACCAGGATCTGCGTTCCTACCCTCACCATGGTAACCAGGATGTACGTTCCTACCCTCACCATGGTAACCAGGATCTACGTTCCTACCCTCACCATGGTAACCAGGATCTGCGTTCCTACCCTCACCATGGTAACCAGGATCTACGTTCCTACCCTCACCATGGTAACCAGGATCTACGTTCCTACCCTCATCATGGTAACCAGGATCTACGTTCCTACCCTCATCATGGTAACCAGGATCTACGTTCCTACCCTCACCATGGTAACCAGGATGTACGTTCCTACCCTCACCATGGTAACCAGGATCTACGTTCCTACCCTCACCATGGTAACCAGGATGTACGTTCCTACCCTCACCATGGCAACCAGGATCTATGTTGCTGCCCTCACCATGGTAACTAGGATCTACGTTCCTACCCTCACCATGGTAACCAGGATCTACGTTCCGGGCAGACCCTGGACCTACTTAAGAGACTATGTCTCACAGCTGGAAAGAGATAACCTCAGGATGGAGCCGGGGTGAGAGAAGCCGGGGCTTCCTGTCTGAGGCTGTTGCTCCTGCGACTCGGCCCCGTATTAAACGGAAGATGACAGAACAGAATTTTGAGAACTCAAAAACTTTTCAAGCCGAAACCCTAAAAAATGGCCTAAAATGGGAAAGTTTTTCGTCCATTCACTATATTTCCACTATTATTAGTGTCTTTAATAAGCACGTGAGTAACTGTAGGCAGTTACTTTCTTCACTTTACTGGTTTTGAACATACTGTCCACATGAATGTATTACTGAAGCACAGAAGCACGGAATCGCAGACATTCTGTGGCTGGAAGCAAAAAAATAACCTGCGATCAATCCGCTTAAAGAAATCAAAAGCAACCTAAAAAAAAATGCAGTTGAATTTGAATGTTTTTAAAGAAAAACACAAAAAAAAATCAGTGATTTGTTTATAAGTTTTATTACTGGAGCAAAATAAAGCAGAAGTTTTTGATTCCTGGAAACAGAAACCCGACCATCAGACGTTCATATTTCAGGCTGTTTCTCACTCGTCTCTCGGGTCCTGATTGGATTTCATGAAGTTATTTTAAAGCTCAGGGTTTTTTATTGATTAACAGATGGTTTTAAATGAACAAAAGAAATCAAATCTTTGATTTGTTCAGAGGTTAAAAATAAATGTGGATTTTTTTTTCACACGAGCCTGAGTTTAATCTTTGTTGTTCAAGTTGTGATGTTTGTCGAGGGACCATCCTACCACTCCAAAAGTTGCATCCTCCAGCTCACCCTGAAGGATCCTGAGGTGTTTCCTGTCCAGCTGTGAGATAAAGTGTCTCCAGCGATTTAGGGCCGACCTATTGGTCTCCTTCTGGTGGGAGGTACCCGAAAGACCTCACCAGCGAGGCGCTTAAGAGACATCCTGACCATATGTTTGAATGTAGATCCTGGTTACCATGGTGAGGGTAGGAATGTAGATCATGGTTACCATGGTGAGGGTAGGAACATAGATCCTGGTTACCATGGTGAGGGTAGGAATGTATATCCTGGTTACCATGGTGAGGGTAGGAACATAGATGCTGGTTACCATGGTGAGGGTAGGAACATAGATCCTGGTTACCATGGTGAGGGTAGGAAGGTAGATCCTAGTTACCATGGTGAGGATAGGAACGTAGATCCTGGTTACCATGGTGAGGGTAGGAACATAGATCCTGGTTACAATGGTGAGGGTCGGAACGTAGATCCTGGTTACCATGGTGAGGGTAGGAACGTAGATCCTGGTTACCATGGTGAGTGTAGGAATGTAGATCCTGGTTACCATGGTGAGGGTAGGAACATAGATCCTGGTTACCATGGTGAGGGTAGGAATGTAGATCCTGGTTCCCATGGTGAGGGTAGGAACATAGATCCTGGTTACCATGGTGAGGGTAGGAATGTAGATCCTGGTTCCCATGGTGAGGGTAGGAACATAGATCCTGGTTACCATGGTGAGGGTAGGAATGTAGATCCTGGTTACCATGGTGAGGGTAGGAACGTAGATCCTGGTTACCATGGTGAGTGTAGGAATGTAGATCCTGGTTACTATGGTGAGGGTAGGAATGTAGATCATGGTTACCATGGTGAGGGTAGGAATGTAGATCCTGGTTACCATGGTGAGGGTAGGAATGTAGATCCTAGTTACCATGGTGAGGATAGGAACGTAGATCCTGGTTACCATGGTGAGGGTAGGAACGTAGATCATGGTTACCATGGTGAGGGTAGGAACATAGATCCTGGTTACCATGGTGAGGGTAGGAATGTATATCCTGGTTTCCATGGTGAGGGTAGGAACATAGATGCTGGTTACCATGGTGAGGGTAGGAACATAGATCCTGGTTACCATGGTGAGGGTAGGAAGGTAGATCCTAGTTACCATGGTGAGGATAGGAACGTAGATCCTGGTTACCATGGTGAGGGTAGGAACATAGATCCTGGTTACAATGGTGAGGGTAGGAATGTAGATCCTAGTTACCATGGTGAGGATAGGAACGTAGATCCTGGTTACCATGGTGAGGGTAGGAACGTAGATCATGGTTACCATGGTGAGGGTAGGAACATAGATCCTGGTTACCATGGTGAGGGTAGGAATGTATATCCTGGTTTCCATGGTGAGGGTAGGAACATAGATGCTGGTTACCATGGTGAGGGTAGGAACATAGATCCTGGTTACCATGGTGAGGGTAGGAAGGTAGATCCTGGTTACCATGGTGAGGGTAGGAACATAGATCCTGGTTACAATGGTGAGGGTCGGAACGTAGATCCTGGTTACCATGGTGAGGGTAGGAACGTAGATCCTGGTTAGCATGGTGAGGATAAGAACGTAGATCCTGGTTACCATGGTGAGTGTAGGAACGTAGATCCTGGTTACCATGGTGAGGGTAGGAACGTAGATCCTGGTTACCATGGTGAGGGTAGGAACGTAGATCCTGGTTACCATGGTGAGGGTAGGAACGTAGATCCTGGTTACCATGGTGAGGATAGGAATGTAGATCCTGGTTACCATGGTGAGGATAGGAACGTAGATCCTGGTTACCATGGTGTGTGTAGGAACGTAGATCCTGGTTACCATGGTGTGTGTAGGAACATAGATTCTGGTTACCATGGTGAGGGTAGGAACGTAGATCCTGGTTACCATGATGAGGGTAGGAATGTAGATCCTGGTTACCATGGTGAGGGTAGGAACGTAGATCCTGGTTACCATGGTGAGGGTAGAAACGTAGATCCTGGTTACCATGGTGAGGGTAGGAACCTAGCTCCTGGTTACCATGGTGAGGGTAGGAACGTAGATCCTGGTTATCATGGTGAGGGTAGAAACGTAGATCCTGGTTACCATGGTGAGGGTAGGAACGTAGATCCTGGTTACCATGGTGAGGGTAGGAACATAGATCCTGGTTACCATGGTGAGGGTAGGAATGTATATCCTGGTTACCATGGTGAGGGTAGGAACATAGATGCTGGTTACCATGGTGAGGGTAGGAACATAGATCCTGGTTACCATGGTGAGGGTAGGAAGGTAGATCCTAGTTACCATGGTGAGGATAGGAACGTAGATCCTGGTTACCATGGTGAGGGTAGGAACATAGATCCTGGTTACAATGGTGAGGGTCGGAACGTAGATCCTGGTTACCATGGTGAGTGTAGGAATGTAGATCCTGGTTACCATGGTGAGGGTAGGAATGTAGATCCTGGTTCCCATGGTGAGGGTAGGAACGTAGATCCTGGTTACCATGGTGAGGGTAGGAACATAGATCCTGGTTACCATGGTGAGGGTAGGAACGTAGATCCTGGTTACCATGGTGAGTGTAGGAATGTAGATCCTGGTTACCATGGTGAGGGTAGGAATGTAGATCCTGGTTCCCATGGTGAGGGTAGGAACATAGATCCTGGTTACCATGGTGAGGGTAGGAATGTAGATCCTGGTTCCCATGGTGAGGGTAGGAACATAGATCCTGGTTACCATGGTGAGGGTAGGAATGTAGATCCTGGTTCCCATGGTGAGGGTAGGAACATAGATCCTGGTTACCATGGTGAGGGTAGGAATGTAGATCCTGGTTACCATGGTGAGGGTAGGAACGTAGATCCTGGTTACCATGGTGAGTGTAGGAATGTAGATCCTGGTTACTATGGTGAGGGTAGGAATGTAGATCATGGTTACCATGGTGAGGGTAGGAATGTAGATCCTGGTTACCATGGTGAGGGTAGGAATGTAGATCCTAGTTACCATGGTGAGGATAGGAACGTAGATCCTGGTTACCATGGTGAGGGTAGGAACGTAGATCCTGGTTACCATGGTGAGTGTAGGAATGTAGATCCTGGTTACCATGGTGAGGGTAGGAATGTAGATCATGGTTACCATGGTGAGGGTAGGAACATAGATCCTGGTTACCATGGTGAGGGTAGGAATGTATATCCTGGTTTCCATGGTGAGGGTAGGAACATAGATGCTGGTTACCATGGTGAGGGTAGGAAGGTAGATCCTAGTTACCATGGTGAGGATAGGAACGTAGATCCTGGTTACCATGGTGAGGGTAGGAACATAGATCCTGCTTACAATGGTGAGGGTCGGAACGTAGATCCTGGTTACCATGGTGAGGGTAGGAACGTAGATCCTGGTTAGCATGGTGAGGATAAGAACGTAGATCCTGGTTACCATGGTGAGTGTAGGAACGTAGATCCTGGTTACCATGGTGAGGGTAGGAACGTAGATCCTGGTTACCATGGTGAGGGTAGGAACATAGATCCTGGTTACCATGGTGAGGGTAGGAACGTAGATCCTGGTTACCATGGTGAGGGTAGGAACGTAGATCCTGGTTACCATGGTGAGGATAGGAATGTAGATCCTGGTTACCATGGTGAGGATAGGAACGTAGATCCTGGTTACCATGGTGTGTGTAGGAACGTAGATCCTGGTTACCATGGTGAGGGTAGGAACGTAGATCCTGGTTACCATGGTGAGGATAGGAACGTAGATCCTGGTTACCATGGTGTGTGTAGGAATGTAGATCCTGGTTACCATGGTGTGTGTAGGAACATAGATTCTGGTTACCATGGTGAGGGTAGGAACGTAGATCCTGGTTACCATGATGAGGGTAGGAATGTAGATCCTGGTTACCATGGTGAGGGTAGGAACGTAGATCCTGGTTACCATGGTGAGGGTAGAAACGTAGATCCTGGTTACCATGGTGAGGGTAGGAACCTAGCTCCTGGTTACCATGGTGAGGGTAGGAACGTAGATCCTGGTTATCATGGTGAGGGTAGAAACGTAGATCCTGGTTACCATGGTGAGGGTAGGAACGTAGATCCTGGTTACCATGGTGAGGGTAGAAACGTAGATCCTGGTTACCATGGTGAGGGTAAGAACATAGATCCTGGTCTTTTGCCACTCATTTTACTGCCAGTCAGACTATTTTGATGTTTTCTTTGTAAATGATCTAGTGTTTCTTTTTTTCTATGTTGTAGATGGCTGACGTATCTACTGGTGCTCATCCTGGATTTGGTCATCTGCTTGGCCGTGTGTTTAGGAATGGCCAAACAGTCTCCGTGTCTGCTCATCACGTACGTACCAGCAATGTTTGTGTGTTTTATTGGAGTAACGGGCATGATGCCACCTGAAATCTCTATTTGATCTGCAGAAAATAACAAACTGCATGTTTAAAATCTATGTTTTTTTGTTCGTTTTTTACATTTTATGGCCTTATCGTTCGGTGGCATGACTCTGAAAGTCAAATCAGTTCATCTATAGTTGGCACTGCGTATCGGTGGGCAGTTTCACTCAGATTCAGTGTACTTTACTAATTCACTTCTGGGAAAGTTTATGTCTGGTAGCTCCAAGCAGTTCAAGAGATGGCTCCAAACCAGCTTTAGAACAGCTGCTAGGTGGTGCTGAGTTGGTGTGGGTTTAGAATGAACAGCAGCTTGGTGGAACACACAACAGCTGGCTCTATGCTGGGTGGAATTTGGGTTACCGTGGCAACATTGTTTGCAGCTTATGAGCTTTTAGTGACAGTTATTATCATTCATGGAAATACTTAAATGCCTGGCCTAGTGGCGAAGTGGGTACCACAGTGGCCTCACAGCAAGAAGGTCAGGGTTGGAATCCCGGAAGGAGGACGAGGTTTTGGACACCAGCCTTTCTGTGTGTAGTTTGCATGTTCTCCCCATGTATGTGTGGGTTTCCTCTAGTTTCCTCCAAAAATATGCATGTTAGGTTTATTGGACCAATAGGAATGAGTGTGTGTGGATGGTTGTCCGTGCAAGTGGCCCCGCGTCAGACTGGCAACCTGTTCGGGGTGTACCCCACCCCTCGAATCAGCAGGGATAGGCTCCAGCACCCCCGCGTTCCTTCAGCTCCTGATTTTTTTTAACTCTTTAAATAACTTTTAAAGAACTTTTTATTTTTGTAATTTTCACTGTTTTCTTTTTTTTATTGTTTAATTTGACTCTAAATGACTTTGAAAATTTGCCCGTGAAGCATAAATCAGGTGAAAAGAGGAAAAAAATGATCTCCGGATGGAGGAAAAAAAAAAAGCTCAGCTACTCTGAGCTTCTTAAAAGCAGCCATAAAAGCAGCCGGAGAGCTGTTAATAATCAGTTACAGGAGCAGAGTGAAGCTGTTCAGAGGATCAATAAGCATTAGTGTGGCCCATTAGAGAGAGAGAGACAGAGAGAGAGAGAGAGAGAGGAGAACACTGTCCACTAACGCCAACATGCCAGCTGCATTACTGGAGCAAATGGGATGGAAAAGTCTGGACGTTGGGTTTAAGATTTCTCTCAGTAGTTTATAGAAGCTTCTCTGATTGTCTCAGGATAAGAAGGTAACGTTATGTTTGAAGGAGATGCTGTTTTTAGACTGGTTTAAAACATCAAAAAACAAGCACAAACACTTGGTGGAACAACTCTGCATTGGGCAGAATGTGGGTTACCGAATGTGGGCAACAATGAAGTTCCAGTGAATCCTAATAAGATGTTAAACTGTCCCTTAAAGCTTCACATCTTGATCCTTCACACCTTGAACCCCATTAATTACGTTCCTACCCTCACCATGGTAACCAGGATCTACGTTCCTACCCTCACCGTGGTAACCAGGATCTACGTTCCTACCCTCACCGTGGTAACCAGGATCTACATTCCTACCCTCACCATGGTAACCAGGATCTACATTCCTACCCTCACCATGGTAACCAGGATCTACGTTCCTACCCTCACCGTGGTAACCAGGATCTACGTTCCTACCCTCACCGTGGTAACCAGGATCTACGTTCCTACCCTCACCGTGGTAACCAGGATCTACGTTCCTACCCTCACCATGGTAACCAGGAACTACATTCCTAGCCTCACCATGGTAACCAGGATATACGTTCCTACCCACACCATGGTAACCAGGATCTACATTCCTACCCTCACCATGGTAACCAGGATCTACGTTCCTACCCTCACCATGGTAACCAATATCTATGTTCCCACCCTCACCATGGTAACCAGGATCTACCCTCACCGTGGTAACCAGGATCTACATTCCGACCCTCACCATGGTAACCAGGATCTACATTCCTACCCTCACCATGGTAACCAGGATCTACGTTCCTACCCTCACCATGGTAACCAATATCTATGTTCCCACCCTCACCATGGTAACCAGGATCTACCCTCACCGTGGTAACCAGGATCTACGTTCCTACCCTCACCATGGTAACCAGGATCTAAGTTCCTACCCTCTCCATGGTAACCAGGATCTACGTTCCTACCCTCACCATGGTAACCAGGATCTACGTTCCTACCCTCACCATGGTAACAGGGATCTACATACATTCCTACCCTCACCATGGTAACCAGGATCTACGTTCCTACCCTCACCATGGTAACCAGGATCTACGTTCCTGCCTTCACCATGGTAACCAGGATCTACGTTCCTATTCTCACCATGGTAACCAGGATCTACGTTCCTGCCTTCACCATGGTAACCAGAATCTATGTTCCTACCCTCACCATGGTAACCAGGATCTACGTTCCTACCCTCACCATGGTAACCAGGATCTATGTTCCTACCCTCACCATGGTAACCAGGATCTATGTTCCTACCCTCACCATGGTAACTGTGGTGGAACAACACCAGCGGTCCACCATCTATAGTTCCACACCACCAGAGTGAAGCTGGTGTTCTTTCAAGATCTGCTCCTTCATCGAGATTGGAGTTCCGAAAACTAACCCTCACCCTAAAGCTAATTCCAATAGAAGTGTGGCAAGTTGCAGATCTCTAGGGGGAGCGTTCTGGGCATGCGCAGAGGCGCAAAGTCTCAGATCTCAGTGGTCTCAGATCTCATCAGGACACTGGGTGTGTTCAGACATGTTGGAAGAGGAAGGGGCGCGCTCTAATCCGTTCCCACAAGGTTGGAAGCATGGAACTGTCCAAAATATTTTGGTATCCTGAAGCATTCACCAAAATTGGTCATATCGTGTGTCTAGCAGCCAACTAGAGACTATATCATCTGAATACCCCTGTTTCTAGCTGGGCTGGTGATAAACGTGTTCAAAGAGGAAGGTTTAAAGCCTACCTTTGAATGTACAAACTGCGTCTGTGGTATATCGTACACAGGCTTAAAGAACATCCACATACAAACAGAAATAAACCAATACTGTATGTTAAACATCACATGCATGTCCTTGTACCACTAAATAAATTCCATGGGTTTCTTGTGGTATCGATCCCTCTATGGTGAGTATGTATACGATTACAGAGCCTTGGAATTGGTCTGATATTCCACTCTGGTATCGGTATCAGCGGGTCTCAATCTATTAATAACAACATCTCCAGATTTATGATTTAATCTGAAGTAAGTTACATGGACGCTGCATCGATCCGTCATGGTAAAGAGAGAGCTGAGCCAAAAAGCAAAGCTCTCGATTTACAAGTCGATCTATGTTCCGACCCTCACCATGGTAACCTGGATCTACGTTCCTACCCTCACCATGGTAACAAGGATCTACATTCCTACCCTCACCATGGTAACCAGGATCTACGTTCCTACCGTCACCATGGTAACCAGAATCTACGTTCCTACCCTCACCATGGTAACCAGGATCAACGTTCCTACCCTCACCATGGTAACCAGGATCTACGTTCCTACCCTCACCATGGTAACCGGGATCTACGTTCCTACCCTCACCATGGCAACCAGGATCTACGTTCCTACCCTCACCACGGTGACCAGGATCTACGTTCCTAACCTCACCATGGTAACCAGGATCTACGTTCCTCCCCTCACCATGGTAACCAGGATCTACGTTCCTACCCTCACCATGGTAACCAGGATCTACGTTCCTACCCTCACCATGGTAACCAGGATCTACGTTCCTACCCTCACCATAGTAACCAGGATCTACATTCCTACCCTCACCATGGTAACCAGGTTCCTACCCTCACCATGGTAACCAGGATCTACCTTCCTACCCTCACCATGGTAACCAGGATCTACCTTCCTACCCTCACCATGGTAACCAGGATCTACGTTCCTACCCTCACCATGGTAACCAAGATCTACGTTCCTACCCTCACCATGGTAACCAGGATCTTCGTTCCTACCCTCACCATGGTAACCGGGATCTACGTTCCTACCCTCACCATGGTAACCAGGATCTACGTTCCTACCCTCACCATGGTAACCAGGATCTACGTTCCTACCCTCACCATGGTAACCAGGATCTACGTTCCTACCCTCACCATGGTAACCAGGATCTACGTTCCTACCCTCACCATGGTAACCAGGATCTACGTTCCTACCCTCACCATAGTAACCAGGATCTACGTTCCTGCCTTCACCATGGTAACCAGGATCTACATTCCTACCCTCACCATGGTAACCAGGTTCCTACCCTCACCTCTCATGGGTGGAGACGGTGGCCGCGTGGTTAGCGTGAACCACGCGAACCCGCGAACCCGAAGGTCCGCGGGTTCGCGTCCCACGGAGAGCACGTCTAGGGTCCTTGGAGAAGACACCTAGCCCCCACTTCTCCCACCATTGGCGCCGTTGAAGGGCAGCCTGCTGCGGTGTAAGGAGTGCAGCAAACAAATTTCCCCGGTGAGGGATGAATAGAGTAATTCAAAATAAACAAAATAAAAAAAATAAAAAAATAAGTAACCAGTATGGATGGGGACCGTGAGAACAACATTGCAGGTACAAGTGGCTGAACTGAGCTTCCTCCACTGGGTGGGCGAGCCTTTCTCAGAGATAGAGGGAGGAGCTCTGCCATCCAGAAGGAGCTCAAACTACAGCTGTTGCTCCTCTAGGTCGAGAGAAGTCAGATAGGGTGGTTTGGGCATCTGATTTGGTTGCCACCCATGGTGGTAACGTCTTCTGTCCCACCGGGAGGAGACCTAGAGACCGGGGTGAGAAAAGCCTGGGCTGCTGCTCCCGTAACCCGGCTTCGCATAAGTGGGAGACGACGTAATGTAATAGAATGTTACCAAATTTTGTCGTCAGGCTGAAGACAGTTTAAATTACAGTTTTGAAATGTGTTCAAAGTTTCAAAAATCCCTTAATAATGAGATATTTTTATATTTCTTTATCCTGCACGGCTGCGTCTGATTGGCTCCAGCATCATGGGATTCCTCATGCTGTCGTTAATCCTGAGCTGGAGTTCTCTGGGAGTCGGAACGGCTGCCGCTGTGGTGAGAAAAACATTTTTTACCTTAAATCTTCTGCTTTTTTAAAAGATGTATTAGATATTTACGGATTGACGAGTTTGCCTGCATGATGTGTTTTTTAATGGATTGTCAAACAATGGGAAGAAAAACTGCTTAAAAGTTGGACATTGTGTGTTTATGGGGTTAAAATCCAGTTTAACCCCATAAACTTTTGACCGCCCAGGACAACCTTACTGAACCCTTAAAAACTATGTTTTGCTGCAGAAATTATGAACAAGGTTTATTTTGAAAATCACAAAATTTTCTTCGTCGTTGCTTTAAATGGCCGTTGCAGCAGAACTACTGCATTACTGTCTCCTACTGGACGAGACGGCCAAAATCCGGGACACCAATCTCGTTAATGACTTTCCTACCTTCACCATGGTAACCAGGATCTATGTTCCTACCCTCACCATGGTAACCAGGATCTACGTTCCTACCCTCACCATGGTAACCAGGATCTATGTTCCTACCCTCACCATGGTAACCAGGATCTATGTTCCTACCCTCACCATGGTAACCAGGATCTATGTTCCTACCCTCACCATGGTAACCAGGATCTACGTTCTTACCCTCACCATGGTAACCAGGATCTACGTTCCTACTCTCACCATGGTAACCAGGATCTACGTTCCTACCCTCACCATGGTAACCAGGATCTACGTTCCTACCCTCACCATGGTAACCAGAATCTACGTTCCTACCCTCACCATGGTAACCAGAATCTACGTTCCTAACCTCACCATGGTAACCAGGATCTACGTACCTAACCTCACCATGGTAACCAGGATCTACGCTCCTACCCTCACCATGGTAACCAGGATCTACGCTCCTACCCTCACCACGGTAACCAGGATTTAGGTTCCTACCCTCACCATGGTAAACAGGATGTACTTTCCAGATGCCTCCCTCACTATTGAGGTGTTCCGTCCCACCAGGAGGAGACCCAGAGGCTGACCCTGGACCTGCTGGAGAGACTATGTCTCACAGCCGGACAGGGAACACCTCAGGATCCTCCAGGGTGAGCTGGAGGATGCAGCCAGGGTGAGAGACGCCTGGGTTTCCCATCTGAGGTTGTTGCCCCACGACCCGGCCCTGGATAAACGAAAGACGACGGAACACAATCTTCTTTTTAAACCACGTCTGTGTTTTATTGTCCGATCAGACGTTATTAATCCTGAAGATAAATCAATTTAAATTTTTAATTACTGCTTTGTTTTTTCTTTAAATCTCTCTGGTTGTTTGTTTGTTTATCTGTCTCATCGAACCCCTCCACTCCCACCTCCCCTCCCCACAAACACACTCACCCCACCCGGCTGCTCACCATGTGTTCAGCACATCTGGCTTCTCTCTGGGTTGGAATTAGGGCCGCTGAGGGGGGTTCAAAGAGAAACGACCCACACCCAGACACTCCAGTTCAAGCCAGGCTCAGTTCTCTATGTCCATTACCTTCTTAATTGTGTCTCCTTAATGAGGGGACATGTGGATTATCCTGTGAGTGAAACAGGGTGTGTGTGCATGGGAGGCCGGTAGGGTTGGTCTTCATCCCAGCCGTTGCTCCTGGTTTAGCTGAGGGTCGTTACGGCACCACGTCTTCCAACCTTTCACCTGCCAGGTCAGATTATCCACCATAATGAAGTAAATCCCGTGCGTGCATCTGTTGTCGGTGTCAGAAGTGAGTTAAGGTTAACTCGTCTGGTTTTAAGCTGTGAATTCATGACAAACTACAGCAGGAACTGGACGGAGATCAGCAGGCTGGACACAAGGGATGTAACCGTGGATCTGACTGTTCTCATGTTTCCTTTTGAAGATTCCGAAATCTGAAAATGAGACGTTTTCTGGTTCAAACAGAAAAATAAAAACTCCAAAATAAAATGAAACATTTTTCTGTTTCTTCAGATGAAATTTTATGAATTGAAAAACATTTGTATGAATTAATTTTTTTTAAATTTCTGTAAATTTTTGCCACTTATTTAAGATTTTTTCAAAATTTGCTTAAACTTTATGAATTTTTGCAAACTTTAGCTTTTTTGTGAATTATTTTGAAAATTTTCAAATTATTTGCCTTTTTTTTTTCTTCAAGAAATTTATCCTAATTTTTTTCAAATTTTGCCAAATGTTTGAATTTTTTTGTTAAATTTAGTTATTTTTTCAAAAAATATTTTCAAAATAAACAAAAGCAAATTGGTGAGGGTAGGAACGTACATCCTGGTTACCATGGTGAGGGTAGGAACGTAGATCCTGGTTACCATGGTGAGGGTAGGAACGTAGATCCTGGTTACCATGGTGAGGGTAGGAACGTAGATCCTGGTTACCATGGTGAGGGTAGGAACGTAGATCCTGGTTACCATGGTGAGGGTAGGAACGTAGATCCTGGTTACCATGGTGAGGGTAGGAACGTAGATCCTGGTTACCATGGTGAGAGTAGGAACGTAGATCCTGGTTACCATGGTGAGGGTAGGAACGTAGATCCCGGTTACCATGGTGAGGGTAGGAACATAGATCCTGGTTACCATGGTGAGGGTAGGAACGTAGATCCTGGTTACCATGGTGAGGGTAGGAACGTAGATCCTGGTTACCATGGTGAGGATAGGAACATAGATCCTGGTTACCATGGTGATGGTAGGAACATAGATCCTGGTTACCATGGTGAGGGTAGGAACGTAGATCCTGGTTACCATGGTGAGGGTAGGAACGTAGATCCTGGTTACCATGGTGATGGTAGGAACGTAGATCCTGGTTACCATGGTGAGGGTAGGAACATAGATCCTGGTTACCATGGTGATGGTAGGAACATAGATCCTGGTTACCATGATGAGGGTAGGAACATAGATCCTGGTTACCATGGTGAGGGTAGGAACGTAGATCCTGGTTACCATGGTGAGGGTAGGAACGTAGATCCCGGTTACCATGGTGAGGGTAGGAACATAGATCCTGGTTACCATGGTGAGGGTAGGAACGTAGATCCCGGTTACCATGGTGAGGGTAGGAACATAGATCCTGGTTACCATGGTGAGGGTAGGAACGTAGATCCTGGTTACCATGGTGAGGGTAGGAACGTAGATCCTGGTTACCATGGTGAGGATAGGAACATAGATCCTGGTTACCATGGTGATGGTAGGAACGTAGATCCCGGTTACCATGGTGAGGGTAGGAACATAGATCCTGGTTACCATGGTGAGGGTAGGAACGTAGATCCTGGTTACCATGGTGAGGGTAGGAACGTAGATCCTGGTTACCATGGTGAGGATAGGAACATAGATCCTGGTTACCATGGTGATGGTAGGAACATAGATCCTGGTTACCATGGTGATGGTAGGAACATAGATCCTGGTTACCATGGTGAGGGTAGGAACGTAGATCCTGGTTACCATGGTGAGGGTAGGAACGTAGATCCTGGTTACCATGGTGATGGTAGGAACGTAGATCCTGGTTACCATGGTGATGGTAGGAACGTAGATCCTGGTTACCATGGTGAGGGTAGGAACATAGATCCTGGTTACCATGGTGATGGTAGGAACATAGATCCTGGTTACCATGATGAGGGTAGGAACATAGATCCTGGTTACCATGGTGAGGGTAGGAACGTAGATCCTGGTTACCATGGTGAGGGTAGGAACGTAGATCCCGGTTACCATGGTGAGGGTAGGAACATAGATCCTGGTTACCATGGTGAGGGTAGGAACGTAGATCCTGGTTACCATGGTGAGGGTAGGAACATAGATCCTGGTTACCATGGTGAGGGTAGGAACGTAGATCCTGGTTACCATGGTGAGGGTAGGAACGTAGATCCTGGTTACCATGGTGAGGATAGGAACATAGATCCTGGTTACCATGGTGATGGTAGGAACATAGATCCTGGTTACCATGGTGATGGTAGGAACATAGATCCTGGTTACCATGGTGATGGTAGGAACATAGATCCTGGTTACCATGGTGAGGGTAGGAACGTAGATCCTGGGTACCACGGTGAGTGTAGGAACGTAGATCCTGGGTACCACGGTGAGGGTAGGAACGTAGATCCCGGTTACCATGGTGAGGGTAGGAACGTAGATCCCGGTTACCATGGTGAGGGTAGGAACATAGATCCTGGTTACCATGGTGAGGGTAGGAACGTAGATCCTGGTTACCATGGTGAGGGTAGGAACGTAGATCCTGGTTACCATGGTGAGGATAGGAACATAGATCCTGGTTACCATGGTGATGGTAGGAACATAGATCCTGGTTACCATGGTGATGGTAGGAACGTAGATCCTGGATACCATGGTGATGGTAGGAACATAGATCCTGGTTACCATGGTGAGGGTAGGAATGTAGATCCTGGTTACCCTGGTGAGGGTAGGAACATCGATCCTGGTTACCATGGTGAGGGTAGGAACGTAGATCCTGGTTACCATGGTGAGGGTAGGAACGTAGATCCTGGTTACCATGGTGAGGTTACCCCGTGGCAGCAAGCGAGCCCAGGGAGACACGGTAGCTTAGGGTCACACCGAGAAGAGAGCAATCACCCGGCTGGTTCGTAGGGCAACAGCCTCAAACACCCATACCCAGGCTTCTTTCACCCCGGCTGCATCCTCCATCTCCCCCAGGAGGATCGAGGTGTTCCCTGTCCAGCTGTGAGACATTGTCTCTCCAGCGGGCAGGGATCTGCCTCTGGGTCTCCTCCTGGTGGGACGTGCCCGAAACACCTCCATCAACAAGGAAGGCATCCTAACCAGATGCCCGAACAACCCTACCTAGGTTCTGTGAGGATCACACTTTCACCTGCCAGGTCTGGAGGAGCAACGGCTCTACTCCGAGCTCCTCCCGGATGGCAGAGTTCCTCCATCTCTAAGTGACACCCCGCCCACCCTGTAGAGAAAAGCTCAGCTCAATCTCACGCGCCAGCTCGGGCTCCTACCCACCAGAGAAGTGGCGTTCCGCAGCCCAAGAACCAGCCAGTGCGGCCGAGGGTCAGATCACCAGGGTCCATGCTGTTGGTTGCTGTCCATCTCCTCCTTCACCCGATCTTTCGGGCCCTCCTGCAGGTGGTGAGCCCACTGGAAGGGCTGCCCATGTCCCCTATTCAGCTGACTCAGGCTACACGAGTAAAAGCCCAGCCGCCAGGCGTCTCATGCCCAGGCCTGGCTCAATATTTAGCAGCCAATATTCCCACAAGTCGGCCATTGTTTCTCCTCATATGGTGATACCCTCTGAAAACATGTGACGTAACAGAGTGAGAAAACGTATCAGATGGACCTGAACCAAAACGAAGCGTCTGATCAGGAACAGAAAAGTTTACTTCATGGATCAGTCTGTCTACTGTTTACAGTGGAAAGCAGGAGGACGCAGGCACAGGCTTGGAATGCTACACTGCTACAAAGCAGCATTTTCTGTGCAACTTGTTCCATTTCTGCCCAAAAAGTTTGGATTTGGATCGGTAGGAGTACTGACGTAAATACCTCACGGAGTGAGTGGATTGGAACGTGAAATGCCATCTAGTTTCGGTCTGGATTGAGCTGCGGGGCTGTATGCTAACAAGCCCAGCCACATTTGAGCAAACCGGTGTTAGCACTGCTAAACTTGAACTGCGTGGAGCAAGACGTGTTTGGAAGCGGACATTTAACAAGAACTCACAATCATGCCAAAGGCAGATGACATAGTGGAGATCAAGCGATCATCATTAAATTCAGAGTTTCTGAGGAACTCAGACTTCATAGATCAGGGGTCCAAACTTTTTGATTTGCGGGCTACATTGGGTTCTAACATTTGACCAAGGAGCCAGAACAGGAGCAGAAGGATTGCTCTAGATATGGACAGTCTTTGGGGCCGTTACACACACGTAATCTAGAACGCTAACGTTAAAATCTAGGTTTAAAATTTAGGTTTGAAATCTTGTGACAGTCAATTTTGACATGGGATTCACGAAAACACACATTTTAATGGGAGCAGTGTTGTTGTATTTTTGGCGCCATCGAGTGAGGAATCATCAAAATTGCAGGAGAAATAAAACAGTAATATGTTTTTTTTTTTTTTGATGTTTTTTTTGATGAAAGAAAATCCCTCACTGAATCTGAGTGGAGGCATTAGATACATTCTGCCCGGTACCTACAGCAGCCTTTTGAAGCCATGGACTAAAGATGACACCTCGTGACCCGGTTTCACGCCTCTCGTTAGCAGGAATTTCTATTCATTAGGCTTTAGCATTTTTATAATAGGGTTCGTTTACTGGTCTGTGGCTACAATAGGAGCCATTCACGGCCATCATAGGTAACACAGGCTCATTGGTCGAGCCCTTCTTACTATTTTTTTTACCTTTTACTCAGGTTAGTATAAATAGATCCAGTTTTCAGTCCATTTCATTCAGATTGAAAATGATTTCCGGATGGAAGTCGAAACGTCTCGATCAAGAATTAAACTGTTGAGAAAACTTTTTTGAAACTTTTTCTACTATGGATCACTCCTGGATGAATGAGGGACTACACGGACTTGTTATTAGTATGGTTTATTTATTTAAAATTTTTGGGCCGGATTAAAACGTTTAACTGGCCGCATGTGGCCCACGGGCCGTACTTTGTCCATGCCTGTCGTAGGAAACATTCTGTTCAAGAGAAACTGTTTCTTCATTCTTTACTTTTCCTATGATGAACTGGAATGTTTAACGGTGGAGTCGGACATGTAAATATTTAAATGGATTCAAGCCGTGTGTGTGTGTGTTGACGTGGTAGGAATGTGAATGTAAAACAGTTTTAAACACACTGATAATCAGGGTTAAAAACAGCCTGAATTTGATTAAATCTGACATGTTTTTTTCTGCTTCGCAGGGAATCAGTGACTTCTGTGTGGCTCCAGACAAGTTCATCGTGAATCAAACCAGGGATTTTATCAGTGCAGGTACTCTTCTTCACACACACACACACACACACACACACACACACACACACACACACACACACACACACACACACACACACCGTCTCACTGACTTTAATGTTTCTCTCTTTACAGATGTTGCTCACTATTATTTGTTCTGCAGCCCGAATCTGCCAAACCCTTTCCATCAGGTATCGACTAAATGTCCTCGTTGTCTGTTTCTCTGTTTGTTTTTTAGTAAACATCACACTTTCTACCAGGATGCCCGTCTGTCTCACCCAGTCTAAACCGGGCAGAATGCCACACTGACACATTAAGATGCTCCAATCTGAGATTTGTTGTTAAATTTTTTGAAGATCTTGGGGGTCGTGGGGGATACTGGAGCCTATCCCGGGGGATTTAAGGCGACAGGCAGGGTACACCCTAAACAGGTCGCCAATCTGCTCCAGGGCCACACACACAAAACACACTCATTCCTAGGGGATCAATCAACCTAACATGTATGTTTTTGGAGGAAACCAGAGAAAAGGGAGAACATGCATACTACACACAGAAAGACAGTGTTTCAAGCCTCGCCCCCACTCTGGGACTAAAACCCCGATCTTCTTGCTGTGCAGCAGTCTACGTTACCATGGTGAGGGTAAAAACGTAGATCCTGGTTACCATGGTGAGGGTAGGAACATAGATCCTGGTTACCATGGTGAGGGTAGGAACGTAGATCCTGGTTACCATGGCGAGGGTAGGAACGTAGATCCTGGTTACCATGGCGAGGGTAGGAACATAGATCCTGGTTACCATGGTGAGGGTAGGAACGTAGATCCTGGTTACCATGGCGAGGGTAGGAACGTAGATCCTGGTTACCATGGTGAGGGTAGGAACATAGATCCTGGTTACCATGGTGAGAGTAGGAACGTAGATCCTGGTTACCATGGTGAGGGTAGAAACGTAGATCCTGGTTACCATGGTGAGAGTAGAAACGTAGATCCTGGTTACCATGGTGAGGGTAGGAACGTAGATCCTGGTTACCATGGTGAGGGTAGGAACATAGATCCTGGTTACCATGGTGAGAGTAGGAACGTAGATCCTGGTTACCATGGTGAGGGTAGAAACGTAGATCCTGGTTACCATGGTGAGAGTAGAAACGTAGATCCTGGTTACCATGGTGAGGGTAGGAACGTAGATCCTGGTTACCATGGTGAGAGTTGGAACGTAGATCCTGGTTACCATGGTGAGGGTAGAAACGTAGATCCTGGTTACCATGGTGAGGGTAGGAACGTAGATCCTGGTTACCATGGTAAGGGTAGGAACATAGATCCTGGTTACCATGGTGAGGGTAGGAACGTAGATCCTGGTTACCGTGGTGAAAGTAGGAACGTAGATCCTGGTTACCATGGTGAGGGTAGGAACGTAGATCCTGGTTACCGTGGTGAAAGTAGGAACGTAGATCCTGGTTACCATGGTGAGGGTAGGAACGTAGATCCTGGTTACCATGGTGAGGGTAGGAACGTAGATCCTTGTTACCATGGTGAGGGTAGGAATGTAGATCCTGGTTACCATGGTGAGGGTAGGAACGTAGATCCTGGTTACCATGGTGAGGGTAGGAACGTAGATCCTGGTTACCATGGTGAGGGTAGGAACGTAGATCCTGGTTACCATGGTGAGGGTAGGAACGTAGATCTTGGTTACCATGGTGAGAGGAGGTACGTAGATCCTGGTTACCATGGTGAGGGTAGGAACGTAGATCCTGGTTACCATGGTGAGGGTAGAAACGTAGATCCTGGTTACCATGGTGAGGGTAGGAACGTAGATCCTGGTTACCATGGTGAGGGTAGGAACGTAGATCCTGGTTACCATGGTGAGAGGAGGTACGTAGATCCTGGTTACCATGGTGAGGGTAAGAACGTAGATCCCGGTTACCATGGTGAGGGTAGGAACGTAGATCTTGGTTACCATGGTGAGGGTAGGAACGTAGATCTTGGTTACCATGGTGAGAGGAGGTACGTAGATCCCGGTTACCATGGTGAGGGTAGGAACGTAGATCCTGGTTACCATGGTGAGGGTAGGAACGTAGATCCTGGTTACCATGGTGAGGGTAGGAACGTAGATCCTGGTTACCATGGTGAGGGTAGGAACGTAGATCCTGGTTACCATGGTGAGGGTAGGAACGTAGATCCTGGTTACGATGGTGAGGGTAGGTACGTAGATCCTGGTTACCATGGTGAGGGTAGGAACGTAGATCCTGGTTACCATGGTGAGGGTAGGAACGTAGATCCTGGTTACCATGGTGAGGGGAGGTACGTAGATCCTGGTTACCATGGTGAGGGTAGGAACGTAGATCCTGGTTACCATGGTGAGGGTAGGAACGTAGATCCTGGTTACCATGGTGAGGGTAGGAACGTAGATCCTGGTTACCATGGTGAGGGGAGGTACGTAGATCCTGGTTACCATGGTGAGGGTAGGAACGTAGATCCTGGTTACCATGGTGAGGGTAGGAACGTAGATCCTGGTTACCATGGTGAGGGGAGGTACGTAGATCCTGGTTAGGCTTCAGTGATCGTAGAAAAGTTTCCGAATCATCGTTTCAGTGACAATCTGTTACTTTCTAAAGTGTTTTTTTTTTTTTTTTTCCTTTAAGAGGATAAATCTTCAAACCATTGTTATTAAAAGCCACATCATCAGCAACCGGTTATGGATTATAAATCCATGGTTTAGTCAGAGGATAATCTGATGGGTATAAATACATTTTGCTCTTTTCTTTCTGGACAGATGATGGATGACGGAGGGTGGGCGAAACAATAGACGCCGGATTAAAATCTGTCTGTTTTATTTAATACAAACTAATCTGTTGACATGATGACAACGATCTGCTTAAAAACAGAGAGTGTGTGTGTGTGTGTATGTGTGTGTGTGTGTGTGTGTGTGTGTGTGTGTGTGTGTGTGTGTGTGTGTGTGTATGTGTTTTCAGTCCCTGACAATCTGCCAGCGCTCTCTCACCACCATGCAGATCCAGATTCAGGGTTTGCTTCAGTTTTCTGTCGTTCTCTTTCCCTCCGCTCAGGTAAGTCACTATCTAACACACACACTAAATCCCAGACAAGTTGTGTGTCATCATCTCCACTCTCACACTTCTCACACTCACAGAGAGACCTTTTAGGAATCCAGAGGCTGTTAAACACCACTGAGCTCAATCTGAACAAGCTGACGGCCCTGTTGGACTGCCGTGGGCTGCATAAGGTAAGGTCAGAACACACCATAAAAAAAAGAAGTCACTTAGTCAGATTTGGAATGCCCCCCTTCTGATCAGGGATAGCGTCCTGCCCCAAGTGGAAGAGTTTCAGTGTCTCGGGGTCTGTTCACAGTCTAGGAAGGATGGAGTGGGAGATCAAGAGATGGATCGGTGCAGCGTCTGCAATAATTAGGACGCTGCATCAATCTGTCGAAGTGAAGAAAGAGCTGAGACGAAAAGAAAAGTTCTCAATTTATTAGTCGGAATACGTTCCTACCCTCACCATGGTAACCAGGATCTATGTTCCTTCCCTCACCATGGTAACCAGGATCTACGTTCCTACCCTCACCATGGTAACCAGGATCTATGTTCCTTCCCTCACCATGGTAACCAGGATCTATGTTCCTTCCCTCACCATGGTAACCAGGATCTACGTTCCTACCCTCACCATGGTAACCAGGATCTATGTTCCTTCCCTCACCATGGTAACCAGGATCTATGTTCCTACCCTCACCATGGTAACCAGGATCTACGTTCCTACCCTCAGCATGGTAACCAGGATCTATGTTCCTACCCTCACCATGGTAACCAGGATCTACGTTCCTTCCCTCACCATGGTAACCAGGATCTATGTTCCTACCCTCACCATGGTAACCAGGATCTACGTTCCTACCCTCACCATGGTAACCAGGAGGGTACCTTCCTACCCTCACCATGGTAACCAGGATCTACGTTTCTACCCTCACCATGGTAACCAGGATCTACGTTCCTACCCTCACCATGGTAACCAGGATCTACGTTCCTACCCTCACCATGGTAACCAGGATCTACGTTTCTTCCCTCACCGTGGTAACCAGGATCTACGTTCCTACCCTCACCATGGTAACCAGGATCTACGTTCCTACCCTCACCATGGTAACCAGGATCTACGTTTCTTCCCTCACCGTGGTAACCAGGATCTACGTTCCTACCCTCACCATGGTAACCAGGATCTATGTTCCTACCCTCACCATGGTAACCAGGGTCTACGTTCCTATCCTCACCACGGTAACCAGTGTGGGCTCTGACTAAAAGAACGAGATCACAGATATACAGTAAGTGGCAGAAATGAGCTGGCCTCCCTCTATGCTCTGCCATCCAGGAGGAGATCAAAGTAGAGCTGTTCCTCCTCCAGGTCGAGAGAAGATGGGCGGGTTTGGGAAATTGGTTAGTTTGCCTCCCTCGTTGGTGAGGTGGTCCGTCCCACCGGAGGTAGACCCAGAGGCAGACCCCAGACCTACTGGAGTTTTTTAGAGTCAGACACACATAAAGTGGAACCCTGATCAAATCTGTCTTTTCAGGACTACCTGGATGCTTTAATGGGCGTGTGCTACGATGGAGTGGAAGGACTCCTCTATCTCTGCTTGTTTGCCCTCTTAGCAGCATGTTCACTCTCCGCTATGCTCTGTGTCATTTTCAGAGTTTGGACGTTAATGGGCAGCAGGTCAGTATGGCGTGACCCCGTTCCCACATTACACTCAGAAAGGACTCACACCGCATGCATCCAAACAGCCATTCAATTTATTTATGGAAGCATACGTTTCCATGGTAACCAGCATCTACGTTCCTACCCTCACCGTAGTAACCAGGATCTACGTTCCTACCCTCACCATGGTAACCAGGATCTACGTTCCTACCCTCACCATGGTAACCAGGATCTACGTTCCTACCCTCACCATGGTAACCAGGATCTACGTTCCTACCCTCACCATGGTAACCAGGATCTACGTTCCTACCCTCACCATGGTAACCAGGATCTACGTTTCTACCCTCACCATGGAAACCGGGATCTACGTTCCTACCCTCACCATGGTAACCAGGATCTATGTTCCTACCCTCACCATGGTAACCAGGATCTACGTTCCTACCCTCACCATGGTTATCATGGTGAATGCTTGTGAATCAAGCATCAGTTCTAAATGGACTCTTCTTATATATCACTTTTCTACCTGCATCAGTACTCATAGCGCTCTACAGTGTTGCTCACATTCACCCAGACTGCAGAGGCCGATCTGGATCCAGGTGACACCGGCACCCACAGACGCAACCTGGCTGAATGTCCTGCACCACCCCGGCCAGTCAGACCCCCACAGACTGAGCAGGCAGAGCTGGTGGGATGGAGGATCCCCATGAAGAAACACTGGAATAAGACACAGAATAAACTAATAGAATTAAAACTAATCAAGAAATGACACAAAACATATGTGATCAATCCGCGTCGACGTCTTCACTTTTTCTCTTCTAGGGAAAAAGATTACGACGACATAGACGAAGAAGATCCGTTCAACCCTCAGGGACGACGCTTATCCCTTAACCCCAGAAGGTCCAACACACACAGTTTCTGTAGCTACATGAGCAGCCTGGGCAGCCAGGCCAGCCTCCATCCTCCTCCCCAGTCTGCCTCCAGTTCCACCATCCCTCCTCCTGAGTACATGTAAGATAAACACATAACGAAGCTCCTCTAGAAAGTTCAAACTCTGATGACTCTTTTTTTTCTTCTCTTCGTGCTGCAGGAATCAGTCCATGCTGTTTGGAGGGTCTCCACGGTATGAAAACGTGCCGCTAATAGGAAGAGGATCCCCACCTCCCTCGGTGCGTTGGCCCTATGAGGCTCTGGTGTCCCTGGTGTGATTATGTTAGCGTTATTCCTGACCACCAGCTGGGGAGGGGGGCTCAGTTTCTCTTTGTTGATACAGTTTGTTTGAGGAGGGATTTTAATGATGGGGCTGCTGTGAAAATGATAAAACAGTCCCATCTGGTGGCTGATAGTGGAACTACACATTTATATTAGCTTATATTCAGTTTAAAAAAAACGGGGATATGGCGACACCAAGTGGTTTCTAAATGCATTGCAGGGGCCTCCTTTTTTTTTTCTATAAATTCTGATAGTTTTTTAGATAGAAAATATATTTTTTCACTCTTATGTTTTTCTTTTTAAATTGAAAATATGTCTTTAAATATTTTATTTTTAAAAGATTTTTAATAAGCATCCTCTTCAGGGAAGCTGGACTCTCACTCAGACATAGAAGGAGGAGCTCTGCCATCCTGGTGGAGCTCGGTGTAGAGCCGTTGCTCCCCCAGATGAGGTGGTTCGGGCACCTTGTTAGGATGCTCGCTGGCGAGGTGTTTAAAGCACATCCAACAGGAAGGAGACCGGGGCAGACACCCGGACCAGCTGGAGAGACGTTGTCTCCCAGCTGGACAGGGAGAACCTCGGGATCCTCCTGGGTGAGCTGGATGATGAAGCCTGAGCTTCACGTCTGAAGCTGTCGCCCCCGGCAACCCAGCCCCAGATAAGCAGAAGACAACTGAATGAAATGAAAGCGTTTCCATCAGCATCTGTTTTATTTTTCATTAACTAGAGGAATTTATTTGTAATAAATTCACAGTTTCCACGACGACAGTAAGACGTGTTAAATTTTTTTATGTCGGATTTAATGTTTTTTTCTGTTTTGTTGAATAAGTTTTTAAAAGTTAACTCTTTGTTTTTCTTTATTTTGTGGCTCAGATTTTAAATAACTGTAAGTTTTCTAGATTTAATTTTCTTCTTCTTTTGTCTTGTTTTGTGAAGCTGACACACATTTTCATTTCCTGTCAAAGTCTAAGTTCTCACTCCTGATAGAGTGTCGTGAGTTCATCTGTGACCCCTCGTTTCTGTTCACGCTCACAGTGGCCCTCATTTATCAAAACTAAAACGATGCGAGTGTACGGCACACAGAAACCTGTGTGACAGATTAAGACTGTGTGAAAATTATCAGAGAATGAATCGATGAAAGTGAGGGAATTTATTTGGTCCCAGTTGTTCAAGTCAGATTAAATCATCTCACTACTGCCGGTACAAGTAGACCTGGTTTCCATGGTCGTCAATCTCACCATGGTAACCGGGATCTACGTTCCTACCCTCACCGTGGTAACCAGGATCTACGTTCCTACCCTCACCATGGTAACCAGGATCTACGTTCCTACCCTCACCATGGTAACCAGGATCTACGTTCCTACCCTCACCATGGTAACCAGGATCTAGGTTCCTACCCACACCATGGTAACCAGGATCTATGTTCCTACCCACACCATGGTAACCAGAATCTACGTTCCTACCCTCACCGTGGTAACCAGGATCTACGTTCCTACCCTCACCATGGTAACCAGGATCTACGTTCCTACCCTCACCATGGTAACCAGGATCTACGTTCCTACCCTCACCATGGTAACCAGGATCTAGGTTCCTACCCACACCATGGTAACCAGGATCTATGTTCCTACCCACACCATGGTAACCAGGATCTATGTTCCTACCCTCACCATGGTAACCAGAATCTACGTTACTACCCTCACCATGGTAACCAGGATCTACGTTCCTATCCTCACCATGGTAACCAGGATCTATGTTCCTACCCTCACCATGGTAACCAGGATCTACGTTCCTACCCACACCATGGTAACCAGGATCTACGTTACTACCCTCACCATGGTAACCAGGATCTACGTTCCTATACTCACCATGGTAACCGGGATCTACGTTCCTACCCTCACCATGGTAACCAGGATCTATGTTCCTATCCTCACCATGGTAACCAGGATCTACGTTACTACCCTCACCATGGTAACCAGGATCTACGTTCCTATCCTCACCATGGTAACCAGGATCTACGTTACTACCCTCACCATGGTAACCAGGATCTACGTTCCTACCCTCACCATGGTAACCATCTTTGGTTGGTGACAGAAAGAACAATATACAGATACAATCAGTTGTCATTAGTTTCCCCCGCAGGGTGGCTGGGCTCTGTCTCAGAGTTAGAGGAAGGAGCTCGGAGTAGAGCCGCTTGCTCCTCCGGGTTAAGAGAAGCCAGATCGGGTGGTTCAGGCATTTAGTTAGGATCCCTCCCTCATTGGTGAGGTGTTCCACCCCAAGAAGAGGAGACCAAGAAGCAGACCCCAGACCTGCTGGAGAGACTGTCTCACAGCTGGACAGGTGGTGCAGCCGGGTTGAGAGAAGCATAACCTTCCTCCTGAGTCTGTTGCCTCAGCAACCCGGACTCGGGTGAGTTTTTTCAAGCTCACGTTTTGCATCCGTCTAAAAGTGAGACGTCTCTATCTTTGATAAATGAGGACCACAAACCTTCATCTTTCTTTCATCTGGAATAAAAGCCCTTGGTTTCCATCCATTGAAGTTGTCCTAAAGTTTTTCTATTTTCTTCCCGGCAGTATTCACCAAGTATGAGGACCACCTATCTGTCTATGACTGATGCTCAGATTAGACACTTTGGGACGGACTTCCAGGTGTAGCCTGACTGCGTAGTTTAACCTGAACCATCCAGTCCGGGATAGAAGGGTAGAAATCTACAGAAACTAAACGAAGACGACTTTCACCAACTCATCTGCAGATTGTTGTCATGGAAACACCTGATTCAGAAACTTAGGAACAGATGGGACCTAAAAATATGTCTTGCATTTTTTTTTTTTTTTGTCAGATGGCATGTTTAAATAAAATCATTGCTCGCTGTTTATTTTGTTTATGATAAAAATGACTGATTTTTCCCTCAAAAGCAGGATTTTTTTGCAACAACATTAAATAAAACATCATTTTTTACGTCTTTTCTACCAAAATAAAAGTGATCATTTTCATTTTTTAACAGCCAACGATGCCTTTAAATATGTTTAAATAGAAAAACAGAGGCTTTTAAATTGAAAATTTTCAGAATGTTTCTGCATGTTTAATTTTAAACTTTTAAAACTTTCAAAATGAAATCAAAACGTAAACTTTGGGGTTTGAATGTGTTTTTTGTAAAGAATTACTTTTTTTTTAGAGGTGATTGCACGGTGGCTTCACAGCAACTAGGTCAGGGTTCAAATCCCAGGTGGGGACGAGGCTTGAAACACTGGCCTTTCTGTGTGGAGTTTGCATGTTCCCATGAGGGAATACGAGCTTCAGAAAATGAATGAATCAAACATGGAGAAATTTTTACTTGATTCACTTTAGATTCATTTTCTTTGATAATTTTCAAGAAGAAATGAGAGTTTTTCATTTTTCTGATGAACAAACAGTTAAGAAAAATTTTTACAAAATCAAGACAATCAAACCATTTAAATTATTTCTTTTAAAAGGAATAAAAGTTCAAAAAGTAAAGTGAGATGAAATAAAAAAAAATAACAAAAACTTGTTGAATTGTATAAAAAAAATCTGTAAACTGTGTTTTATAAGATGTAAAATGTATTAAAGTGAAATTCAAACATTAAAATGCTGTTTGTTGATGTCCTTCCATTAATCCCCTACAGGGGGCGCCACATCAAGTCAGTTTCTTCCATCTAACCCTATCTGCTGCATCCTCTTCAGTCACACCAACTATCTTCATGTCTTCCTTCACTGTATCCATGAACCTCCTCTTTGGTCTTCCTCTAGTCTTCTTTCCTGGTGGTTCCAAACCCAGCATCCTTCTTCTGATGTACTCTCTCTCTCTCCTCTGCACATGTTCAAACCATCTCAGTCTGACCTCTCTGACTTTAAAACCTCTAACATGTGCTGTTCCTCTGATCCTGTCCATCCTGGTCACTCCCAGAGAGATCCTCAGCATCTTCATCTCTGATACAAACATCTCTGTTTCCTGTCTTTTCCTCAGTGACACTGTCTCTAGACCAATCAGCATGGCCGCTCTCACCACACTGTCTCTAGACCAATCAGCATGGCCAGTCTCACCACGCTGTCTCTAGACCAATCAGCATGGCCAGTCTCACCACACTGTCTCTAGGCCAATCAGCATGGCCGCTCTCACCAGACTGTCTCTAGACCAATCAGCATGGCCGCTCTCACCACACTGTCTCTAGACCAATCAGCATGGCCGCTCTCACCACACTGTCTCTAGACCAATCAGCATGGCCAGTCTCACCACACTGTCTCTAGGCCAATCAGCATGGCCGCTCTCACCACACTGTCTATAGACCAATCAGCATGGCCGCTCTCACCACACTGTCTCTAGACCAATCAGCATGGCCGCTCTCACCACACTGTCTCTAGGCCAATCAGCATGGCCGCTCTCACCACACTGTCTATAGACCAATCAACATGGCCGCTCTCACCACGCTGTCTCTAGACCAATCAGCATGGTCGCTCTCACCACGCTGTCTCTAGACCAATCAGCATGGCCGCTCTCACCACACTGTCTATAGACCAATCAGCATGGTCGCTCTCACCACGCTGTCTCTAGACCAATCAGCATGCCGCTCTCATCACGTAGACCAATCAGCATGGCCGCTCTCACCACACTGTCTCTAGACCAATCAGCATGGCCGCTCTCACCACACTGTCTCTTGACCAATCAGCATGGCCGCTCTCACCACACTGTCTCTAGACCAATCAGCATGGCTGCTCTCACCATCGTTATGTCGCATGACTTCAGATCCCTCTTTCAGACATCTTTGTACCATAAGGCAGGTCGTCCACTTAACTGCGTTCCTGTGGTGAGCTCTCCAGACATGACGTCCTCTAGAATGCGTCTATCGTCCATCCTGCATTCATGACCTTGTCAGCATAGGCACCTGTAGGAGAGGATGGTGAACATACTGGACATGTTTGTCGGGGTCAGGATTCGATCTTGCCAGGTGATGCCTAGGAGACGTGTAAGGTTACACAGGTGGAAGACGTTTAGTCTCTGCTCTTGGTGGATAAACAGTGTCTTCACAGCCGTACAGTAGCACGCTCAGCACACACGCTCGGTAAATCTTCATCTTTGTTTTGAGAGTCAGCATGGGTGTCCCACACACTCTGTTAGCCGGGTCATGGCAGTTGTTGCTCCGTCTATCCTGATGTTAAGCTCGATGTCCAGGGATAGGTTGTTGGAGATTGTGGAGCCAAGATAAGTGAACTTGTCCACCACCTCCAAGGTGTGATTGTAAACTGTGATACAAAAGTCTCATTTCTTTTGTCCTGGGCATGGCCACACCGAGGAGACCTCCACGCTTCATCATCCCCGCTCCATCAGGATGAAATCCATCTACTCATCCCCGCCGTGGGCATCGCTGGGCTGAGGAGTCTCCCGTGTTTCCATCAGGATGAAGAACATCTACTCATCCCCGTTCTGGACATCTCCGGGCTGAGGAGTCCCCGTGTTTCCATCAGGATGAAGAACATCTACTCATCCACGTACAGGGCATCGCTGGGCTGGAATAGAGCTGGAACAGACACCTGGTGGAATAGAGCTGGAACAGACACCTGGTGGAATAAAGCTGGAACAGACACCTGGTGGAACACAAGACAGTAAGCTCCATAAAATTTAATGTGATTTTGTTTATAAGATTTTCTTTGAAGCAAAAAATTACTGAATAAATTCTGAAAAATGATTTTAATTATTAAGCTAATCTAATTTTAAAGTTTTTTTATATGTTGAAATAAATAAATAAATACTAACTATTTTTCTAAATAAACTCTTGTCATTTTGTCCTCTCGTTCTTGGTTTTTTTGTCCTCTTTTTCTTGCCGTAGTTTTTCCAGAGAGATGCGGAAGTGTTTTCTTGGTGTTAGCTCTTGCTCATCCTGATGTGTTTCTGATCGTCTTAAACATGCTCTCCATGGAGTCTTCATCCTTCTAACTTGGTGGAACGGTGTGTGGGGATGTGGTTCAACTATGGGAAACGTCTTTGGCAGAAAGAACCGAGCTTCTCGTGTGACGGAGCAAGATAAAGCTGTTCTGGTGAGATGCTAACAGGGCGGCTAACTGGATTTAAAATCTTTATTTACTTTAAATAAAACCTTTCTTTTATTCTTTTATCTAATAAAACATTTTATATTCATGTCTTTTTAAATATTAAACACAAGTCACTGTAAAAACATCTTGTTTTGTTTTTTTACTTTGAGTCAGATTGAAGTGATTTTTAATGTAATAAATGTTTTATTTTTTTAAGCAACTGAAACAACAAAGAGACAAACTGAAACAATACAAGAAAAAAATCACTGGTCAACAAGAAAGAGAGAGACTGCTGGCCAAACAGCTGCTGAAGGATGGAAAGAAAGAGTAAGAAAAAAATAACATTTTAATTCTAAACAACAGATTATATTATCATCCTAGAATGTGACCTGATCATAGGGACAGGGTTTTATATACCGTATTCTTTGGAGTATAAGTCGCAGTTTTTCTTTCGTGTGTTCCTTTGCTCGTTGATCCATTGGTCGAGTCTGTCCTCCAACTCGCACCACCTCATCTTATTTCCATGGAAACTCAGCTGCGTCTTCTTAAACCTGTTAGAGCTCGTTTTTCCATATTCTAATACGGATTCTAAGGAAGCTGAGGTCCTTCAATGTATGCTGCAAGATCCTGGAGACCTTCTATCAGTCTGTGGTGGCCACCACCTTGTTCTTCTCTGTCATCTGCTGGAGGTGCAGCATCACAGCCAGTGACACCAACAGACTGAATAAACTAATCAGACTGGCTGGATCTTAGTTTCAGATAAAATGAAAGGGAAAGTGTACAAAACCGTGGTGAGAGCGTCCATGCTGATTGGTCTAGAGACAGTGTGGTGAGAGCGTCCATGCTGATTGGTCTAGAGACAGTGTGGTGAGAGCAGCCATGCTGATTGGTCTAGAGACAGTGTGGTGAGAGCGTCCATGCTGATTGGTCTAGAGACAGTGTGGTGAGAGCAGCCATGCTGATTGGTCTAGAGACAGTGTGGTGAGAGCGGCCATGCTGATTGGTCTAGAGATAGCGTGGTGAGAGCGGTCATGCTGATTGGTCTAGAGACAGCGTGGTGAGAGCGGCCATGCTGATTGGTCTAGAGACAGTGTGGTGAGAGCGGCCATGCTGATTGGACTAGAGACAGCGTGGTGAGAGCGGCCATGCTGATTGGTCTAGAGAAAGCGTGGTGAGAGCGGCCATGCTGATTGGTCTAGAGACAGCGTGGTGAGAGCGGCCATGCTGATTGGTCTAGAGACAGCGTGGTGAGAGCGGCCACGCTGATTGGTCTAGAGACAGTGTGGTGAGAGCGGCCATGCTGATTGGTCTAGAGACAGTGTGGTGAGAGCGGCCACGCTGATTGGTCTAGAGACAGTGTGGTGAGAGCGGCCATGCTGATTGGTCTAGAGACAGTGTCACTGATTCAAAGACAGGAAACAGAGATGTTTGTATCAGAGATGAAGATGCTGAGGATCTCTCTGGGAGTGACCAGGATGGACAGGATCAGAGGAACAGCACATGTTAGAGACATTGACGGATCTAATGAAGAAAATCCAGTGACTTTTCAAAATAAAATATTAATGTTTGGATAATAATATTCTTTCTGCGCGGCCCGGATCCACATGACCTACAGACCGATATTGGTCCACGGCCTGGTGGTTGGGGACCACTGTTTTAAAATTTGTTTTATTTTTTTCAGGAAAGCTCTTCTGCTCCTGAAGAAAAAACGCTACCAGGATCAGTTACTGGACAAAACAGAAAACCAGATCTCTAACTTGGAAAGGATGGTAAGGAAATAGTTTGATTAGATTTTACAGCAAGAAACGAAATTATGAGATTTATAAAAACCACAGTATCTTCAACTTGATCTCCATCCCGCCCCGGCCACACCTCTAGACCTCCATATATAGATATGTTCTTCAAACGAGTCGATCCCATGGTTTTATTTCTGTTTTCATATCATGTTTATTTTCTTTAGGTTCACGACATCGAGTTCATGCAAATCGAGATGAAAGTCATCGAGGGACTTAAAGTTGGCAACGACTGCTTGAAAAGCATGCATGAGGTAGATGTGCTTCTTCTTAAAGATCACTGTGGCCTTCAGCTTCACACGTTCCCGCTGCGAGGAGATCCCTCCGTGTTTCTGCTTCTTATTGTTAAAAGCTTAAAGGATTATGTGTTAAATTTTTCTTCTGATCCTGGATTTTCTTCTGACAGATTATGTCGATAGAAGACGTGGAAAAAATTATGGATGAAACTCAAGATGCGATTGAATATCAGAAGGTAAAGAAGAGGGCGGGGTTTCAGAGGTTTTCATTCCCACATCAAAAATATTCAGTTTTTTTTCTTCCGTCCTGTCTGGTGTTGTGACAAGCGGTTTGGTTAACTGTAGGTCACATATCGCTCTACCAGGGTCAGTTCACAAGCCTGTTTAATGTTCGATGTAGAACACAAACCAGTTACTAAAGCTGGAGGAAGGAACATAGCGGACAGTAAAGAATGTGACACATACATGTCCGAAAAGACCGAAACAGGGTAGGGAGAGAGACAATCTATCAGAACGTCAAAGCCCCTAGTCCATAGGGGGACAGGAACCCGGACGTGTGATCCATTCCCACGGCAGCAGGCGAGTCAAGACAGTGGTGGAAACCAACTTGCAGACCAAGAGGAGAGCAATCATCCAGGGCTCGGTCTCAGGAGCAACAGCCTCAAGACAGCTTCTCTCACCCGGAAGAATCCTGAGGTGTTCCCTGTCCAGCTGTGAGACATAGGCTCTCGAGGGTCCGTGGTCTACCTCTTGGTCTCTTTCCGGTTGGGACGGAAATCCTCACCTGCGAGGAGCTACTCCCACTATCTCTGAGTGAGAGCCCAGCCACCCTGAAGGAGGAAAATCTTTTTAGTTGCTTGTATCTGTGATCTCATTCTATTGGTTGCTACCCACAGTGGTTACCATGGAGAGGGTAGGAACATAGATCCTGGTTACCATGGTGAGGGTAGGAACGTAGATCCTGGTTACCATGGTGAGGGTAGGAACGTAGATCCTGGTTACCATGGTGAGGGTAGGAACATAGATCCTGGTTACCATGGTGAGGGTAGGAACGTAGATCCTGGTTATCATGGTGAGGGTAGGAACATAGATCCTGGTTACCATGGTGAGGGTAGGAACGTAGATCCTGGTTACCATGGTGAGGGTAGGAACATAGATCCTGGTTACCATGGTGAGGGTAGGAACGTAGATCCTGGTTATCATGGTGAGGGTAGGAACATAGATCCTGGTTACCATGGTGAGGGTAGGAACGTAGATCCTGGTTACCATGGTGAGGGTAGGCTGGTAAATCTTCTTCACTACGTTGGATCGATGCAACGTCCTCATTTGAAATGAATCTCTGTTTTTTTAATAAAGTAAATCTTTTTTTTTTTCTCAGCAAATAGACGACATGTTGGCGGGATCGTTGACTCAGGAGGATGAAGATGCCGTCCTGGCAGAATTAGAAGCCATCACTCAGGTAAACGTCAGGAGGATTTTTAAAACGTATGGATTCATAAAATAACACAATGAACAAATTTAATATTGAAATTTCAGTCGTTATCTTTCTTATTGTTTAGGTTTTGTTTTTTCCAGTTTGTAAATTAAACTAATTCTATTTTTTTTTTTAAACAGGGTGAAGACGTCGCACCGCTTCCTGAAGTTCCCAGCGAGCCACTGCCGGAAGGAACGAAACCCGAAAAAGGTTCTCTTTCATTTTATACTCCTGCTTTTAAAACTGTACGATGGTCTCACAGCAAGAAGGTGGTCCCTCCGAGGGAGGAGGGACTCTCCTTCCTCAGGTTGGAGGAGGGACCATCCTTCCTCGGTTTGGAGTAGGGACCATCCTTCCTCGGCTTGGAGGAGGGACTCTCCTTCCTCGGCTTGGAGTAGGGACTCTCCTTCCTCGGCTTGGAGTAGGGACCATCCTTCCTCAGGTTGGAGTAGGGACCATCCTTCCTCGGCTTGGAGTAGGGACCATCCTTCCTCGGCTTGGAGTAGGGACTCTCCTTCCTCAGGTTGGAGGAGGGACCATCCTTCCTCAGGTTGGAGGAGGGACCATCCTTCCTCAGGTTGGAGTAGGGACTCTCCTTCCTCAGGTTGGAGGAGGGACCATCCTTCCTCAGGTTGGAGTAGGGACCATCCTTCCTCGGCTTGGAGGAGGGACTCTCCTTCCTCGGCTTGGAGGAGGGACCATCCTTCCTCGGCTTGGAGTAGGGACTCTCCTTCCTCAGGTTGGAGTAGGGACCATCCTTCCTCGGTTTGGAGGAGGGACCATCCTTCCTCAGCTTGGAGTAGGGACTCTCCTTCCTCGGCTTGGAGTAGGGACTCTCCTTCCTCGGCTTGGAGTAGGGACCATCCTTCCTCAGGTTGGAGGAGGGACCATCCTTCCTCAGCTTGGAGTAGGGACTCTTCTTCCTCCGCTTGGAGGAGGGACCATCCTTCCTCAGCTTGGAGGAGGGACCATCCTTCCTCAGCTTGGAGTAGGGACTCTTCTTCCTCCGCTTGGAGTAGGGACCATCCTTCCTCGGTTTGGAGGAGGGACCATCCTTCCTCGGTTTGGAGGAGGGACCATCCTTCCTCGGTTTGGAGTAGGGACTCTTCTTCCTCCGCTTGGAGTAGGGACCATCCTTCCTCAGCTTGGAGTAGGGACTCTTCTTCCTCCGCTTGGAGTAGGGACCATCCTTCCTCGGTTTGGAGGAGGGACCATCCTTCCTCGGTTTGGAGTAGGGACCATCCTTCCTCGGTTTGGAGGAGGGACCATCCTTCCTCAGCTTGGAGGAGGGACCATCCTTCCTCCGCTTGGAGTAGGGACCATCCTTCCTCAGCTTGGAGGAGGGACCATCCTTCCTCAGCTTGGAGGAGGGACCATCCTTCCTCAGCTTGGAGGAGGGACCATCCTTCCTCAGGTTGGAGTAGGGACCATCCTTCCTCGGCTTGGAGGAGGGACCATCCTTCCTCAGCTTGGAGTAGGGACTCTTCTTCCTCCGCTTGGAGGAGATCCATCCTTCCTCAGGTTGGAGTAGGGACCATCCTTCCTCGGTTTGGAGGAGGGACCATCCTTCCTCGGTTTGGAGGAGGGACCATCCTTCCTCGGTTTGGAGGAGGGACCATCCTTCCTCGGTTTGGAGGAGGGACCATCCTTCCTCAGCTTGGAGTAGGGACTCTCCTTCCTCAGCTTGGAGTAGGGACCATCCTTCCTCGGTTTGGAGGAGGGACCATCCTTCCTCAGCTTGGAGGAGGGACCATCCTTCCTCAGCTTGGAGGAGGGACCATCCTTCCTCGGCTTGGAGTAGGGACTCTCCTTCCTCGGCTTGGAGGAGGGACCATCCTTCCTCGGCTTGGAGTAGGGACTCTCCTTCCTCAGGTTGGAGGAGGGACCATCCTTCCTCAGGTTGGAGTAGGGACCATCCTTCCTCGGCTTGGAGTAGGGACTCTCCTTCCTCGGCTTGGAGGAGGGACTCTCCTTCCTCGGCTTGGAGGAGGGACCATCCTTCCTCGGCTTGGAGTAGGGACTCTCCTTCCTCAGGTTGGAGGAGGGACCATCCTTCCCCGGTTTGGAGTAGGGACTCTCCTTCCTCAGGTTGGAGGAGGGACCGTCCTTCCTCGGCTTGGAGTAGGGACTCTTCTTCCTCCGCTTGGAGGAGGGACCATCCTTCCTCAGCTTGGAGGAGGGACCATCCTTCCTCAGCTTGGAGTAGGGACCATCCTTCCTCGGTTTGGAGGAGGGACCATCCTTCCTCGGTTTGGAGGAGGGACCATCCTTCCTCAGCTTGGAGTAGGGACCATCCTTCCTCGGTTTGGAGGAGGGACCATCCTTCCTCAGCTTGGAGGAGGGACTCTCCTTCCTCAGCTTGGAGTAGGGACCATCCTTCCTCGGCTTGGAGGAGGGACCATCCTTCCTCGGCGTAAAGGAGGGATACTTCTTCCTCAGCCTGGTGAAGGGTCCCTCTCCCCTCACCGTGAATGTAGCTCTAAGGTCAAGAATCTGCTGAAATAGTTTAGTTAGCTTTTGTTTAGTTTGTTTTTGCATTTTTTTCTTTTTTTTTTGTTCTTTAGTTTTTGGATTTTTTAATCCACAAGGTAAAACCTGTTAAGACGATTTTTCTGTGAACTCAAAACCTAATCAGTTCATTTGTAGTCGGTACTGAGCACGCAGGTACACAAGCAAAGCTTCCTGGACAGCCTAAGTGAAGTCTTCTTTTTCTAAAGATATTAACGTGTTTTTTTTCTGTTTTGATTATTTTTTCAGTGAGAAGAGAATCAAAGAAGACCAGAGAGATGTTGGCAGTGTGACGGCCATCTTTTCTCTGCCCGCTCCGCTCCGTCAAACACAAACATGTCAGTTTAAAAATCATGAAACATCAAAAGCTTGATATTTTTTTAGATGTTCAGTGATCATTTTTGATGTTTTACATATTAAAAAAAATCTGTGGAAAAACGTCAATTGTAATTTTTTTTGTTAATAACTCGAGTTAAAATAAAATTTTTGGAAATAAAGTATTAGTGGTGAAGAGAGAGCTGAGCCGAAAAGCAAAGCTCTCCATTTACAAGCCGATCTACGTTCCTACCCTCACCATGGTAACCAGGATCTACATTCCTGCCCTCACCATGGTAACCAGGATCTATGTTCCTGCCCTCACCATGGTAACCAGGATCTACATTCCTGCCCTCACCATGGTAACCAGGATCTACATTCCTACCCTCACCATGGTAACCAGGATCTACGTTCCTGCCCTCACCATGGTAACCAGGATCTATGTTCCTACCCTCACCATGGTAACCAGGATCTACATTCCTACTCTCACCATGGTAACCAGGATCTACGTTCCTGCCCTCACCATGGTAACCAGGATCTACGTTCCTACCTTCACCATGGTAACCAGGATCTACGTTCCTACTCTCACCATGGTAACCAGGATCTACGTTCCTACCTTCACCATGGTAACCAGGATCTATGTTCCTACCCTCACCATGGTAACCAGGATCTACGTTCCTACCCTCACCATGGTAACCAGGATCTACGTTCCTACTCTCACCATGGTAACCAGGATCTATGTTCCTACCCTCACCATGGTAACCAGGATCTACGTTCCTACTCTCACCATGGTAACCAGGATCTACGTTCCTACCCTCACCATGGTAACCAGGATCTACGTTCCTACCCTCACCATGGTAACCAGGATCTACATTCCTACCATCACCATGGTAACCAGGATCTACGTTCCTACCCTCACCATGGTAACCAGGATCTACGTTCCTACCCTCACCATGGTAACCAGGATCTACGTTCCTACCCTCACCATGGTAACCAGGATCTACATTCCTACCATCACCATGGTAACCAGGATCTACGTTCCTACCCTCACCATGGTAACCAGCTGTGGGTGGTGACCGAAAGAATGAGATCAAAGATAAAAGCGGTTGAAATGAGCTTCCTCCGCAGTGTGGTTGGGCTCTCACTCAGAGATCGGGTGAGGAGCTCTGCCATCCGGGAGGAGCTCGGTGTAGAACCGCTCCTCCTCCAGGTCAAGAGGAGCCAGATGGGGTGGTTTTCGGGCATCTGGTCAGGATGCCTCCCGAGCACCTCGCGGGCTAGGTGTTTCGGGCACGTCCCACCGGGAGGAGACAAAGGGGCAGGAACCCCCAAATGTCTCCTGACGGTGGATAGTGGTTTCCAGCTTGCATGGCAGCTTCCAATATCAGGTATGAATGAATGGGTGAAGGTGAGCTGCACTGGAGAACACTTTGAGTGCCAACACAGGTGGCAAGGCACTCTATATGTAGAGTGTACCCCACAGTGAAACATCCAACCACCCAATGATTCAGAATTTGTTTTTTAGGTTTATTTTTTGTCTGTTTTACTTCGGATGCCCTCCCTGACACAACCTCTGGGATTACCTGGGCTAACGCCCATGGCACATCCCACATCCGTTAACCTGTCTATCCCTTATGAGGCTGCAGGGTGTGCCAGAGCCCATCCTGGATGATTGGAGGCAAAAGACAGGTTACACACCGAACAGGCCGCCAGTCTGTCGCAGGGCCACACACATACAACCGGCCAATCAACCAAGTTTTTAGAGGGTGGGAGGAAACTTATCCATGCAGATGGAGAACATGCAAACTCGACACAGAAAGACCAGTGTTCCAAGCCTCGTCCCCACCCGGGACTTGAACCTACAACCTTCTTGCTGTGAGGTCACTGTGCTACCCACTCCTACATATGGTACTGGATCTGGAAGATGTTCTGTCTCTCAGAAGCTCCTCTTTTATTCCCTGGTTCAAACTAAACTTTACCATCATCAGCAAACAAAAGGAGCCACGTGGAAGTTTTAAGAATGATTGTTTAAACATGTCGTTCAGAGATGAGAAGTGAACCATAAAGAACACTGAGATTCAAACAGGATCTGTTTTTATTTCTTTATTATCTATAATTAAGATAATCAACAGTTTGATGACACAAAATACTGTAGTGCTTAATTTATCCACAAGGAGGCGCTTTGGGACTTTTTAAAACAAACTGTGTTTTAGTGACACTGCGCATGCTCAGTGAGAAAATAAGAAACTGATTTTAATAAAAGATAAAAAGTCATATTTGGTTAAATTAATGTTTTATTTTTTTTTTTTAATTTGAACAAGTTTAGTTTAATTTTTTATTTTATTAAAAAAATACAAAAATGTATTTATTTATTAATTTTCTATTTAATTTTATTTTTTAAATTTTGTATCAATTTATTTTATCGCATTTTTAATTTTTTGGGTTTTGATTAAATTTTAAAAATTATTTTTATTTAATGATTCAAATTTATATTTTTAAATAAATTAGATTTTTTTTAATTATTTTTTAAAATATATATTTTAATTTTTAATTTTTTCTCATTTTATTTGAATTACATAAAACTGCATTAAATTTTTTCTGATTTTTTTTATATTTCTTGTTTTTAATTGTTTTCTCAATTTTAAAAATATATTTTTTAAATTGTTTACATTTAATTTTTGTTTATTTATTTTCACACAAATAAAAGTAATTTTTTCTCATTTTTTTCCCACCATTTTGTCTTAAAACAATAATTTTTAAAAATAATTAAAAAAAATAATCAATTTGAATAAATTTAATTACTTTTTAATTAAAACTACGATGCGTTCAAAAAAATCAGAAAATCCCCAATTATTACAATAAAAAATAATTTAAATAAATTTGCATTAATTAAAAAAAGAAAAATTAAAACATCTATAACTTCATTAAAAAATCTGATGATTTTACTTTAAAAATATATTTTTAATGATTTTATTTCAAACAGAAAGTGGGCGGGGTTTGTGATGAACGAGTCAGTGAACGCATCACGGTGCTATCAGCTGGTAAAGTGTGTGTGTGTGTGTGTGTGTGTGAGAGAGAGAGAGAGAGTGTGTGACAGAGAGAGAGTGTGTGTTCAGTTGCAGCAGAGCTCGGATCGCGTTTCTCTCTCCTTCATTCTTTCAGTATTTTGGTTGTTTGGATTTTTTTGTTTGTTTTGTAGTTTATTTTTATTTGTTTTTGATGGTTTTTTGATGGTTTTTGATGAAAATCTCATGATGTCTCGAACAGACGAGGTTCATAGATTTACAGAGAATGTCTACAAGGTGAGTTTAACTCATTAAAAACTTTCATTTAATCAAAATAATCTGACATTTTATTATAAAACTTATTCTCAATGTTTGGAATTTTGTTTAAAATCAGTTGATTTTTCTGAAATCAGATGATTTTTTTAGGTTGATTTTAAATCCAGGCCTGATTTTTTTTTTCATGATTTGTCCCAGTTTTTTTTTTTTTTTCAGAAACACTTTGAATTTCTTAGAAAAAAAAAAAATCTGAAAGTCAAACATTTACTTTAAAGATAAAATAATCTTTCATTTTCTTTTTAAAAGTGTTTAAAACCAATTAAAATCTCTTTAATTAAACCAGATCCTTCTTCTCCTCAAACTAAGGAGGATGTGGATCTATCAAGCATCAAATTAAACCAGTTTAAAGCAGTAAAAATCATCAAAAACGCCTCAAATTTGAGAAAAACAGACTATTTTTCTATGATTTTATTTTGAAATTTGAGTTTCTTTTGAAAAAAAAACTTTGCCAAGAACATTTATGAGTTTTATGCTTGATGTATCCACATCCTTTTAGAACTCAACCACGCCTTTAATGGGCGTGGCTTGAAACACTGTCATTTCTGTGTGTAGTTTGCATGTTCTACCTTGTGTATGTGTGGGTTTTCTCTGGTTTCCTCCAAAAACATACATGTTAGGTTGATTGGCTGCTTGGAATGAGTGTGTGGCGCCCTGCAACAGACTGGCGACCCGTTCAGGATGTACCCTACCGTTCCGTTCCGTCATCTTCCGCTTGTTCCGGGGTCGGGTCGCCGGGGCAACAGCCTCAAACGGGCAGCCCAGGCTTCTCTCATCCCGGCTGCATCCTCCAGCTCACCTGGAAGGATCCCAAGTCGTTCCCGGCCAGCTGTGAGACATAGTCTCTCCAGCGGGTCCGGGGTCTGCCCCTTGGTCTCCTCCTGGTGGGACGTGCCCTAAACACCTCAGGGGGCATCCTGACCAGATGCCAGAACCACCCCATCTGGCTCCTCTCGACCTGGAGGAGGAGCGGCTCGACACCGAGCTCCTCCCAGATGTCAGAGCTCCTCACCCGATCTCTGAGTGAGAGCCCAGCCACCCTGCGGAGGAAGCTCATTTCAGCCGCTTGTACCCGCGATCTCATTCTTTCGGTCACCACCCACAGCTGGTGACCATAGGTGAGGGTAGGAATGTAGATCCTGGTTACCATGGTGAGGGTAGGAACGAAGGTCCTGGTTACCATGGTGAGGGTAGGAACATAGATCCTGGTTACCATGGTGAGGGTAGGAACGTAGATCCTGGTTACCATGGTGAGGGTAAGAATGTAGATCCTGGTTACCATGGTGATGGTAGGAACGTAGATCCTGGTTACCATGGTGAGGGTAGGAACATAGATCCTGGTTACCATGGTGATGGTAGGAACGTAGATCCTGGTTACCATGGTGATGGTAGGAATGTAGATCCTTGTTACCATGGTGAGGGTAGGAACGTAGATCCTGGTTACCATGGTGAGGGTAAAACGTAGATCCTGGTTACCATGGTGAGGGTAAGAATGTAGATCCTGGTTACCATGGTGATGGTAGGAACGTAGATCCTGGTTACCATGGTGAGGGTAGGAACATAGATCGTGGTTACCATGGTGATGGTAGGAACGTAGATCCTGGTTACCATGGTGAGGGTAAAAACGTAGATCCTGGTTACCATGGTGAGGGTTGGAACGTAGATCCTGGTTACCATGGTGAGGGTAGGAACATAGATCCTGGTTACCATGGTGAGGGTAGGAGCGTAGATCCTGGTTACCATGGTGAGGGTAGGAATGTAGATCCTGGTTACCATGGTGAGGGTAGGAACATAGATCCTGGTTACCATGGTGAGGGTTGGAACGTAGATCCTGGTTACCATGGTGAGGGTAGGAACATAGATCCTGGTTACCATGGTGAGGGTAGGAGCGTAGATCCTGGTTACCATGGTGAGGGTAGGAATGTAGATCCTGGTTACCATGGTGAGGGTAGGAACTAGATCCTGGTTACCATGGTGAGGGTAGGAATGTAGATCCTGGTTACCATGGTGAGGGTAGGAGCGTAGATCCTGGTTACCATGGTGAGGGTAGGAATGTAGATCCTGGTTACCATGGTGAGGGTAGGAACGTAGATCCTGGTTACCATGGTGAGGGTAGGAACATAGATCCTGGTTACCATGGTGAGGGTAGGAGCGTAGATCCTGGTTACCATGGTGAGGGTAGGAATGTAGATCCTGGTTACCATGGTGAGGGTAGGAACATTTATACTGGTTACCACGGTGACGGAATGTAGATCGACTTTTAAATCGAGAGCTTTGTTTTTCGGCTCAGCTCTCTCTTTATCATGACGGACCGATGCAGCGTCCTAGGCAACGACCCTACCTTTCAATTGAAATCAGCCGGGATAGACGAGGTGTTTCGGGCACGTCCTACCGGGAGGAGACCCAGAGGCAGACCCTGGACCTGCTGGAGAGACTATGTCTCACATCTGGATAGGGAACACCTGCGGATCTTCCCGGGTGAGCTGGAGGATGCAGCCGGGGTGAGTTGCCCTCTCGATCCGGCCCCGGATAAGCGGAAGCTGAAGGAACGGAACGGCCCCCCAAGAAACCTAAGAAAATATTTAACAAACAAAAATTTAATCCCAACATAAACCTCGTCAGTGATTCTTTGTTAATGAGTCTCGTTTTAATTTGTTTTATTTATTAAAACTCGCTTCAGGCCGAGTCTGATTTTCCTCTAATTAAACCTCACATCATAAAAATAATCAAGCCTGATTTTTATCACTGTATTTTGAACAGATGGAAGTCTGATTGTTTAGGGTTCCAGGTTAAAGTTGTACCTCTAAACGTGGAATCATCGTTCTGACAGATTTACTGGAATAGCAGCGTCTCTTTGGGTTTGATATTTCAATCTAATCTGGATTAAACATCTCATATTAATGATGGAGATGAAGCTTTGGTGGGAACTGGTTGTTATGCAGATGGTGTTGGGTCTCTGTCACCGTCGGAGCTCTGACAGACTTGGATTGGAGGCAGAGTCCCTCATCAGGGGGGCGTGAGACCCAACGAGCAGGCTCCACTGAAACTCTGCTACGTGTTCTGCTGAGCTTTTCTTCTGTCATTTAAAATGAAAAAAATCTGTTTAAACTCATTTGATCTGATTTAAAATGAACCTTTTTGGACGCGTGGCTCGTTAGAGTTTATAAAAGCTTCAAAATGGACCGTTTTTAATGAGTTAAATACGTTAATTTAAAAGATTTAATAACAGATTTTTAGAATTTGGTGTTAAATTTGTTCTCATTGATTAGATTTATGTGAAAGTAAAGGTTTTCTTGACAAAATATTATGGAAAATTCCATTTATATTCTTCGTAACAAGGATCTATGTTCCTACTATCACCATGGTAACCAGGATCTACGATCCTACTATCACCATGGTAACCAGGATCTATGCTCCTACCCTCACCATGGTAACCAAGATCTATGCTCCTACCCTCACCATGGTAACCAACGTCTACGTTCCTACCCTCACCATGGTAACCAGAATCTACGTTCCTACCCTCACCATGGTAACCAAGATCTATGCTCCTACCCTCACCATGGTAACCAACGTCTACGTTCCTACCCTCACCATGGTAACCAGGATCTATGCTCCTACCCTCACCATGGTAACCAACGTCTACGTTCCTACCCTCACTATGGTAACAAGGATCTACGCTCCTACCCTCACCATGGTAACCAGAATCTACATTCCTACCATCACCATGGTAACCAGGATCTACGTTCCTACCCTCACCATGGTAACCAGGATCTACGTTCCTACCATCACCGTGGTAACCAGGATCTACGTTCCTACCCTCACCGTGGTAACCAGGATCTACGTTCCTACCGTCACCATGGTAACCAGGATCTACGTTTCTACACTCACCATGGTAACCAGGATCTACGTTCCTACCATCACCATGGTAACCAGGATCTACGTTCCTACCCTCACCGTGGTAACCAGGATCTACGTTCCTACCATCACCGTGGTAACCAGGATCTACGTTCCTACCCTCACCATGGTAACCAGGATCCATGTTCCTACCCTCACCGTGGTAACCAGGATCTACGTTCCTACCCTCACCATGGTAACCAGGATCTACGTTCCTACCCTCACCATGGTAACCAGGATCTACGTTCCTACCCTCACCATGGTAACCAGGATCTACGTTCCTACCCTCACCATGGTAACCAGGATCTACGTTCCTACCCTCACCATGGTAACCAGGATCTACGTTCCTACCCTCACCATGGTAACCAGGATCTACGTTCCTACCCTCACCATGGTAACCAGGATCTACGTTCCTACCCTCACCATGGTAACCAGGATCTACGTTCCTACCCTCACCATGGTAACCAGGATCTACGTTCCTACCCTCACCATGGTAACCAGGATCTACGTTCCTACCCTCACCATGGTAACCTGCTGGAGAGACTATGTCTCACAGCTGGACATCTAAGGTTGACTAAATTGTGGATTGTTTTGGAAAGATGTAAACGTGGATTTGCAGCTAGCGTGTGGCGTACGTCAGGATTTGGAAGCATACGGTGTGCGAGCAGCTGGGGAGGAATAATAGAGGGTTTAGGGGGCGGGAGAGGTGTAACTGCTGCTGTGACTCATCTGAGCCGTGTTTTACAGAGCTGTATGTGGGAGGGCGAGACGGGGTTCTCCGTCTCACTGCAGCTACAGATGCTCCTCAGCAGGCTGATTTTTTTTTTTGGGGGGGGGGAGTAAGTCTTGTAATCCCAGTCGAATCAGGAGGAACCCCGTCTCATACACATGACCCGCAAAACACATCAACATGGAATCAAACCACGAGTTTAACTTGAAGTTTATCCGAAATGAGCTGAATTTTTATCTTATTTTTCTACATTTCTTTCAGTGTAGATCATCTCTGGGATTCTGAGCAGCCAAATGATTTGTCAGGTTATTTAATCAAGCACGAAACATTAAAAAAATGTGTCAAATATTGAATTCAGAGAAAAATAAACTGGAGTTTTTGTACATTAAATATGTACAAATCTGCTTACCGTAATTTTCCATGTATAAGCTGCAACTTTTTTGACGCATTGCGGCTTACGCTATGATGTGGTCTATTTCCGCTCGAGCGGAAAGCTTTGAGGAATGCGCTAGGGTAGCTCAGCGTTCGTATTTGCACCGATGGACAGAAGGACCAATCCACCGTCTGAACACCACTACCATCCACCACTTCCTGTTTGCAATGTATCACAATAAAAGAGCCAGAAGTAAAACTCATAACTTCCTCCTTTAAACCCCCTCAAATAAAATCTATGAAAATTACAGGGATTTTTCTGTATGTGAATGACGGCAATGAAAGGACCTGCCATACTTCTATTGGAATTAGGGTTAGTTTTCGGAACTTGGATCTGTTGTTTGCAGATGACATTGTGATCTGTAGTGAGAGGAGTAAAGAGGAGGAGGAAAAGCTGGAGAGGTGGAGGTTTGAAGAGGTTTGAAGATTAGTCAGAGTAAGACAGAGTACATGTGTGTGAGTGAGAGGGATCCAAATGGAAAAGTGAGGTTACAGGGAGAAGAGAGAAAGAAGGTGGAAGATTTTAAGTATCTAGGATCAACAGTCCAGAGCAATGGAGAGTGTGGAAAAGAGGTGAAGAAGCGTGTGCTGGCAGGCTGGAACGGGTGGAAAAAAGTATCAGGTGTGATGTGTGATAGAAGAGTTTCAGATAAAATGAAAGGGAAAGTGTACAAAACCGTGGTGAGACCGGCCATGCTGATTGGTCTAGAGACAGTGTGGTGAGAGCAGCCATGCTGATTGGTCTAGAGACAGTGTGGTGAGAGCGGCCATGCTGATTGGTCTAGAGACAGTGTGGTGAGAGCGGCCATTCTGATTGGTCTAGAGACAGAGTGGTGAGAGCAGACATTCTGATTGGTCTAGAGACAGAGTGGTGAGAGCGGCCATGCTGATTGGTCTAGAGACAGTGTGGTGAGAGCGGCCATGCTGATTGGTCTAGAAACAGTAGCACTAAAGAAAAGACAGGAAACAGAGATGTTTGTAGCAGAGATGAAGATGCTGAGGATCTCTCTGGGAGTGACCAGGATGGACAGGATCAGAGGAACAGCACATGTTAGAGGTTTTAAAGTCAGAGAGGTCAGACTGAGATGGTTTGGACATGTGCAGAGGAGAGAGAGAGAGTACATCAGAAGAAGGATGCTGGGTTTGGAACCACCAGGAAAGAGGACTAGAGGAAGACCAAAGAGGAGGTTCATGGATACAGTGAAGGAAGACATGAAGATAGTTGGTGTGACTGAAGAGGATGCAGCAGTTAGGGTTAGATGGAAGAAACTGATTTGATGTGGCGCCACCTGAAGGGGGAAATGCTGAAAGAAGAAGAATCTGTTGAGATCTGACCGTGTGGATTAAGAAACCATTGTTTTTATCATCTGAGGAATGTTTTGTAAAATTGTTGCAAAGTGTGATTTAAAAAAGATTGTTATGCTTTTATTTTATCACGACTCGATTCCTTTTTGAACATGTTTTAATTAGAATGTTTTTATCAGACTTTTAAAATTAATCAGCCGAGTTTTTAATAAAAACTTCTAAAAGATTCCAAATTAATTCTAATGTTTAACACTCCTAGTGTTAAAGTTTTAGTTCTTTAGGAAGTGAGCTTCCTCCGCAGGGTGGCTGGGCTCTCACTCAGAGATCGGGTGAGGAGCTGTGCCATCCGGGAGGAGCTCGGTGTAGAACCGCTCCTCGTCCAGGTCGAGATGAGCCAGATGGGGTGGTTCGGGCATCTGGTCAGGATGCTCCCCTAGAACCTCGCTGGTGAGGTGTTTTGAGCACGTCCCATCGGGAGGACACCAAGAGGCAGATCCCGGATCTGCTGGATAGACTATGTCTCACAGCTGGCTGGAGAACACTTCAGGATCCTCCTGGGTGAGATGGAGGATGCAGCCGGGGTGAGAGTAGCCTGGGCTTCCGGTCTGAGGCTGTTGCGACCTGGCCCCGGATGAGCGGAAGACGACGGAACAGAACTTGCTCTTAGAGCCTCTACGGTCAGGTTTTGTTCATCCTGTCGGACCTGCTGAGGTTTCCAAAAACTAGATTTAAATCTAGGGAATCAATGGCACCCGAAGTCCTTCGGGAGGCGACTCTTTGGAATGTTTGAGTTCGAGCTGAAGACATAAAAACGTTTGTTTGATGAGATTTTTTTTATTGTTTTATATCATTTCATTCCTCTCGCTTGATTTTTTAATTCTTATTCATGTAAAGGGCTTAACGGCCGGGGTCCTGTCAGCCCTCATGGGAAAGTTAATGTGTAGCTCCAAGCAGTCCAAGAGAGCTCCAAACAGATTCAGAACAGCTGCTGGGTGGAACTGGAACCCCAGCTTGGTGGAACAGTCGCCTCTCCACAGGGCTGGTAGATTTATCTGGTCATTCTTAGCGGGTACAAACACCAGCTTCATTTCTCTCAGACGTCTTTGGAGGAAAAAATATTGTTTCATATCTTTCAAATTTCAAACAGAGCTCTGCCATCCGGGTGGAGCTTGGTGTAGAGTCGTTGCTCCTCCGGGTCGAGGGAAGCCAGATGGGGTAGTCAGGAGGAGACCCACAGGCAGACTCCGGACCTGCTGGTGAGACTGTCTCACAGCTGGACAGGGAACACCTCAGGATTCTCCTGGGTGAGCTGGAGGATGCAGCCGGAGTGAGAGAAGCCCAGGTTTTCTGTCTGAGGCTGTTACCCCCGCAACCCAGCCCCAGATCAGAAGACGACAGAACGTTAAAAAAAACAAAAATGAAAACGCCTACAAAATGACTGTCTTTCAAGCTGGGTTGTTACAGCGCAGTCGGAGATAGACGGGTTACCCCCTCTTACATATCGATCTCAGGAAGGTGTGAAATCCTCCCCAATGAGGGAGGGGGGAGGGACGCCTTGACAGGTATGTTGTTTACAGTTTGGGAAAAGAGCCAATGAAGTCACTGGGATGGAATCAAACCCACACCTGAGTCACAAAAACATTCGAAGCATTCCGGTTTGTACTCTTCCGTTAATTCGGGGCTGTATCGCGGGGGCAACATCTTCAGACGGGAAACCTGGGCTTCTCTCACCTTCTCTAGCTCAACCAGGAGGATCATGAGGCGTTCTCTGTCCAGCTGTGAGACATAGTCTCTCCAGCGGGTCCGGGGTTTGTCACTGTGTCTCCTCCTGGTAAGGGCGTGCCCAGAACACCTCACCAGTGAGGGAGGCATCCAGACCAGATGCCCAAACAACTCCATCTGGCTTTCTGGACCTGGACGAACAACGGCTCCTCCAGCAGCACTAATGGCACCTACCACTAGGGTAGGACAACAATGGTCCTAACCTAGTGTGGGAGTGTAGGGCTATAGACCTACCCTCGCCATGGTAAGGGTAGGAACGTAGATGCTGGTTACCATGGTGAGGGTAGGAACATAGATCCTGGTTACCATGGTGAGGGTAGGAACGTAGATCCTGGTTACCATGGTGAGGTTAGGAACGTAGATCCTGGTTACCATGGTGAGGATAGGAACGTAGATGCTGGTTACCATGGTGAGGTTAGGAACGTAGATCCTGGTTACCATGGTGAGGGTAGGAACGTAGATCCTGGTTACCACGGTGAGGGTAGGAACGTAGATCCTGGTTACCATGGTGAGGGTAGGAACGTAGATCCTGGTTACCATGGTGAGGGTAGGAACGTAGATCCTGGTTATTATGGTGAGGGTAGGAACGTAGATCCTGGTTACCATGGTGAGGGTAGGAACGTAGATCCTGGTTACCATGGTGAGGGTAGGAACGTAGATCCTGGTTACCATGGTGAGGGTAGGAACATAGATCCTGGTTACCATGGTGAGGGTAGGAACGTAGATCCCGGTTACCATGGTGAGGTTAGGAGCGTAGATCCTGGTTACCATGGTGAGGGTAGGAACGTAGATCCCGGTTACCATGGTGAGGTTAGGAGCGTAGATCCTGGTTACCATGGTGAGGGTAGGAGCGTAGATCCCGGTTACCATGGTGAGGGTAGGAACGTAGATCCTGGTTACCATGGTGAGGGTAGGAACGTAGATCCTGGTTACCATGGTGAGGGTAGGAACGTAGATCCTGGTTACCATGGTGAGGGTAGGAACGTAGATCGACTTGTAATTTGAGAGCTTTGCTCCCCTGTTCAAACATACAGATACTTAATGGGGAATATGTGCTTGCTGTAGCTCTAAGCAGCCCAATAGAGAGCTCCTAGCAGGTGCTAGGTGGTGTCGAGTTGAGTGGGATGGAGCTGAAACACCTGCTTGGTGGATCACCCGCTTGGCGAAACAGAACTGGAACAGCAGTAGAGTCCTGTACCTTTAAGAAATTACGTTTAACTCTAAATATTTGACTGAAAACCCACTATTACATATTTCGTCGGCCCAAACGTCCCTTAATCCCAGCTGTGACCCTGCAAGCTGCAGTGAACTGGTTCTGAACTAGTTGTTTCCGTGCCGACGGTTTTCTTAGACGGCTTTTTTCTGCATCTCCACCAGCTGGTCTTGTCTGGGACTTTGGGTCAAGCCTCTTAATGCTGGATGAAGCTGACCTGGCTTTCTTAGAGTGAACAGATTAATGGTAACCAGGCTGCTGGTCAGAGCTGGAGGTGTTTTAGTGTGAAAGGTCGAACACACCCTGTCATAGCGAGCAGGAGGTGATTCAGTTTTAATCTACGCCCTGCCAGGTAAAGGAAAAAAAAGGGAGTGTCTGGTCTCCTCAAGCCCTCAGGGCAACACTCCGTTTCCCAAGCTGTGCCACTCCCTGAACATCAACACAAGCTGGGAGCAGTTCAGGTGACATGATCAGACTCAATGACTTGATACAGAAACTGGATCCAGCTAGTTGCATTCGCATGTGTGGAAAATACAAAGTAACTTCTGACTTCAACAAGTTTTACACTTGTGTTGAAAAGTAAACAAAGATTACAGTGGTAACCGTTGGTAACCATTGGTAACCGTTTTCATTCCAATACAACTGATATTTTTTTTGTTCAAGTTAATAAGTTGCAAATTAGATGCACTAACGAAAACATGGAGCGGTTGGAAAGTTTGACCAGTTTGATCGACAATTTATTTAGATAATGATGGCAGGAATCCAGACCGTGAGTCAGTCTCCAGTGGCAAGGGTGTGAACTGGAGTTGAGCGGTATGGCTGAAAAATTAAATTTTTTTTAACACAGGTGAGGGTAGGAACATAGATCCTGGTTACCATGGTGAGGGTAGGAACGTAGATCCTGGTTACCATGGTGAGGGTAGGAACGTAAGTCATGGTTACCATGGTGAGGGTAGGAACGTAGATCCTGGTTACCATGGTGAGGGTAGGAACGTAGGTCATGGTTACCATGGTGAGGGTGGGAACGTATATCCTGGTTACCATGGTGAGGGTAGGAACGTAGATCCTGGTTACCATGGTGAGGGTAGGAACATAGATCCTGGTTACCATGGTCAGGGTAAGAACGTAGATCCTGGTTGCCATGGTGAGGGTAGGAACGTAGATCCTGGTTACCATGGTGAGGGTAGGAACATAGATCCTGGTTACCATGGTCAGGGTAAGAACGTAGATCCTGGTTGCCATGGTGAGGGTAGGAACGTAGATCCTGGTTACCATGGTGAGGGTAGGAACGTAGATCCTGGTTACCATGGTGAGGGTAGGAATGTAGATCCTGGTTACCATGGTGAGGGTAGGAACGTAGGTCATGGTTACCATGGTGAGGGTAGGAACGTAGGTCATGGTTACCATGGTGAGGGTAGGAACGTACATCCTGGTTGCCATGGTGAGGGTAGGAACGTAGATCCTGGTTACCATGGTGAGGGTAGGAACGTAGATCCTGGTTACCATGGTGAGGGTAGGAATGTAGATCCTGGTTACCATGGTGAGGGTAGGAACGTAGGTCATGGTTACCATGGTGAGGGTAGGAACGTAGATCCTGGTTACCATGGTGAGGGTAGGAACATAGATCCTGGTTACCACGGTGAGGGTAGGAACGTAGATCCTGGTTACCATGGTGAGGGTAGGAACGTAGATCCTGGTTACCATGGTGAGGGTAGAAACGTAGATCCTGGTTACCATGGTGAGGGTAGGAACGTAGATCCTGGTTACCATGGTGAGGGTAGGAACGTAGGTCATGGTTACCATGGTGAGGGTAGGAACGTAGATCCTGGTTACCATGGTGAGGGTAGGAATGTAGGTCATGGTTACCATGGTGAGGGTAGGAACGTAGATCCTGGTTACCATGGTGAGGGTAGGAACGTAGGTCATGGTTACCATGGTGAGGGTAGGAATGTAGGTCATGGTTACCATGGTGAGGGTAGGAACGTAGATCCTGGTTACCATGGTGAGGGTAGGAACGTAGATCGACTTGTAAATCAAGAGCTTTGCTTTTCGGCTCAGCTCTTTCTCCATCACGACAGATCGATGCAGCATTCTGAATACTGCGGACGCTGCACCGATCCGTCAGTCGCTCTCCCGCTCCATCCTTCCCTCAGTCGTAAACAAGACCCCGATGGTATCGATGACGTCACACTGAGTCACTCCACTGCTTCAACCGTAAATACCGGGACGATTCGGCATGTGCATCCTCTGATAGAAAACCTGTTACATAACGTCTCTCGTCGTTCTCTGCTCGGATGATGAGAGAACTTTGCGGTCTCGTGTGGGAGGTCGGAACAGGTGGTCTCTTAGCAACAACGCTCTATTATTCTTATTTTTTCTCTCGTCGTCCTCAAACATCAACTGTTTGTGAAACAAGATGAACGTGTAAAGGCGTTTAAAGCTCGTGTGTTTCGCTTCATGCGCCATTTCTTTTCTAAACTGTGATTAGAAGGAGTGTAAAGTGACTGGATGCCTCCAGAAGATTCTGTTTCAACAAGTCTGTGCTTGCATAGGCCTGTAGATGATTGCATTATGCTCTGCAGGAGGAATGATGATGTGTGGATTTATTCTGCCTCTGCGATGCTCCACACACCCACCTCCTCTGCGCGTCCGGGGGCGGATGCTTTAGAGACATTCTCTCCTTTCTTCTACTCTGCTGTTTCAAGGACAGCGAGCAGCTTGGTTTGGAGTGCCGAGGCTGCAGAGGAACTGTGTTAAGATGCCTGCACACATAAACATAAAGCACACTGTGGGGGTGGAGAAACGATGGAGACAATCCACATCCTTGTTGAAGTGCCTTATTACTGTGCTGCGCTGTAATTACACAGAGCCACAGAAGCATGGAGACGTTAAAACCGCAGGAAGTGGACACTGACCTTATGTTTCTGGGTCGTGGACAATAGCCGACGTGTTTGTGGCTTTCTCTGCTTCTACTTTGAGGATCTCTGGTTGAGCCACGCCCGTCAGACTGGCAGAACTAAACAAACGTTTGCGTTAAATAAAAACAAGCCGGGCCATGGCTTTGGAATGCTGTTCTTCCAGGTTTTTTTTATGGGGTTTAATTCATCTTTGCAGCAAATAAAAGCAGAATTTTATACCCGTGTTGCGTTCAGGGGCACTCGGATAAAAGGACGCCATGTATTATTATTATTTATAGTCACATTAAACCACTGGACTGTGCTTTTCACACTTAAGCCTTCACTGCTGCTCAGTAACATGATCCCGGGCAATAGATAAAAAAAAAAAAAGCTTTATCTGGTTTCCTCTCTCTAAAACAGGGGTGTCTAACTCAGTTCGCGGAGGGCCGGTGTCCCTGCAGGTTCTTGCATCTTCACACCTGATCCAGGTTAACGAGTCATTGTGCCAAATTTGATTGGCTGTTAATTTCCCTTTATGTGCATCCTCTGTTTTGAACAAGGAAATGGAAAACCCCCTGTTTCTCCCACCATTGGTGTCGTCGTGGCAGCCTGCTGCGGTGTAGGACTGCAGCACACAAATTTGCCCAATGAAGGATGAATAGAATGAGTTAAAAAAAATTACCGTAATTTCACGACCATTAGGCGCACCGTACGAAAAGGCGCAGTCTCAGTCACACACCGCCTTACAACAACACACACGCAAGCATGCAAATGTGCGTATTAAAAAATAGATCGTGAGTAAAACTGAGTTTGGTTGTGCTTTATTTAAGTAGTAACGATACTAAACAAACACATTACCGGTAATAGTCTTTATTCAAATCCATCAAAGTCCTCATCCTCTGTTTCAGAGCAGGTCCACTTCGCTCCTCGCTGTTAAAGTCACTGTCTGTACTGTGCGGCTCCTCAGAAAGGATACCAGCTTTTGAGAAAGCTCGGATAACAGTACCAGCAGACACGTTAGTCCAAGCATCTACAATCCATTGGCAAACTGTAGCGTAACTCGCCCGGCGCTGCCTTCACCCTTCGGTCATCCATCGCTCCCACGCCGCTCACACTTCACTCTTTAACGTTCTCATGCCTTTTCTTTCAGGTCCGCCTCGCGGGCACCGCGTTTTCTTTTAGGTCCGCCTTTTCTCACACACAAGGCGCACCGCACGAAAAGGCGCACCGCTCATTTTGAAGAAAATCTAAGACATTTATATGAGCCTTATGGCCGTGAAATTACGATAATAAAAAAAGAGGTGTCCTTGAGGAAGACACTGAACCCCCAATGTCTCCTGATGGTGGTTTCCAGCTTCCACCATCAGGTATGAATGTGTGTGAATGTGAGTTACGATGTGTAACACTCTGAGAAACAACGCAGAAGTAGAGAACAGTTACCATAAAACTCAGGGGTGGGCAAACTTTTTGGTTCCCGGGCCACATTGAGTTCTAACATTTGACCAGGGGAACAGGATCAGATGGATGGCATGTTTTGGTAACCTCTAGATTAGACCGATAGAATGACGCTAGATTTTAAACAAGCGCTAAATGTTACATCAAGAGCGTTAAATTTCAAATCTAGCGGCGCTCGGTTTGAAATCTAAGCACTTGATGTAACATTTTGCTTGTTTTAACATCAAACAGGCTTGTTTACGTGCGTGTATTGGCCCTGATGGCTTTCCATATCTGTGTACACTGTTTATTTTGACAGCGTGGGCATCACAGAGACGCACACATTTTAATGGGAGCGGTGTTGTTGTATTTTTGGCACCATCTAGTGACGAAACATCAGAATTGCAGGAGAAATAAAACCATCAAGGCTTATCTATTTAACTTTTTCAAGTTTGGTGGGCCGGATTAAACCGTTTAACGGGCCGCATATGGCCCGCGGGCCGTAGTTTGCCCATGCCTGATAAACTCGACACTGAAAGGACAGTGTCGCCCATTTCCGGACTTGAACTCCCCACCTTCTTGCTTTGAGTCCACCGTGCCGCCCTGTTTTACGTATTTGGATCTGAAAATGTAAACCTATTAATCTATAAAATGGGTTGTGAGATGCCCCCTGAGCGCCTCGCTGGTGGGGTGTTTCGGGCATGTCTCACCGGGAGGAGACCAAGAGGCAGACCCCGGACCTGCTGGAGGGACTATGTCTCACAGCTGGCAGGGGAATGACTCGGGATTCTCCTGGGTGAGCTGGAGGATGCAGCCATGGTGAGAGAAGCCTGGGCTTCCCGTCTGGGGCTGTTGCCCCAGCGACCCGGCCCCGGATAAGCGGAAGACGATGGTACGGAACGGAATGTTTTCTAGCCTTAAAACATCTATAAATCTAGAAAAATCTACACATTCAACCTATTATGGGTTAAAACAAACCCAGCGTAGTCTTGTATGTTTGGAACGTCAAAACGAATCATCAATATTTCAACAGTGGAAATTCATGCTTAAATTTCATCTATTTTTCTTGTGCTTTTGCTTACTGAGTCTAGAGGAGGCAGTAAGCAGTCGGGCTGTCCGTACGTCTGTAGTTCTGTAACACTAATGAAGACATTATCATCCTATAGGGGAGGGGTTGGCTCAGTGATGCCACCTGTTTACATGCCCCCCTCCTCCTACGCCCTCAGATGAAGAAACAAGCAGTAACTCTGAGATCAGAAATCTTTCTCCACAAACAGAATCCGTCCTCTTCTCTGTTCAGAAACAAACAGAAGCTGGTGAGAAGTAGTCTGACTCTGGGTTGCCGTGGTTACTAGCTCTGGTGAAACTGAGGTGTATGTACGGGTCAGACCGGCACAGCAAACCCAGTGAATAGAAAGTCTCTCGGGAACAAATTATTTGCTCTGCTGTGGCAGAAGTCCAGGAAAGATCTTCGACTTGTTTCCTCATCAAATTCAGACCTTTAAAACAATTTCAGAGAAATGTTTCACAACTTGTCAGGTTAAAAGTTTGGACTCACAGGTTTCTGGGAGTCGCTGATGGAAGACGGTGGAAATGGGAGAAATAGAGTTTAAAGTTCTGCCATCTGGACGCGATGGGCAAGGTTTCAATGTCGAATGATGCTGATTTGCTCTGGTAAAACCACCAGCGTGTGACATCACAAAGTCCAGGTGAATCCATCCTGACACGAAGGAAGGTAGCAGAAACAGTCCTTTTTCAGCTTGTGAATAATATGAATGAATAAGAAAGATTATTTATGTCCTGCATAATTTAACCAGTCATTCCACGTTCCTACCCTCACCATGGTAACCAGGATCTACGTTCCTACCCTCACCATGGTAACCAGGATCTACGTTCCTACCCTCACCATGGTAACCAGGATCTACGTTCCTACCCTCACCATGGTAACCAGGATCTACGTTCCTACCCTCACCATGGTAACCAGGATCTACGTTCCTACCCTCACCATGGTAACCAGGATCTACGTTCCTACCCTCACCATGGTAACCAGGATCTACGTTCCTACCCTCACCATGGTAACCAGGATCTACGTTCCTACCCTCACCATGGTAACCAGGATCTACATTCCTACCCTCACCATGGTAACCAGGATCTACGTTCCTACCCTCACCGTAGCAACCAGGATCTACGTTCCTACCCTCACCATGGTAACCAGGATCTACGTTCCTACCCTCACCGTAGCAACCAGGATCTACGTTCCTACCCTCACCATGGTAACCAGGATCTACGTTCCTACCCTCACCGTAGCAACCAGGATCTACGTTCCTACCCTCACCGTAGCAACCAGGATCTACGTTCCTACCCTCACCATGGTAACCAGGATCTACGTTCCTACCCTCACCATGGTAACCAGGATCTACATTCCTAAATGTAGATTAAAAAAAACTCAGGACATGTTGGCTTCAGATTTTTAACGTTTGAATTGTATCTGAATATTGGAAGGAAGAGGTGGCCTAGGGTTCCAACCCCTAGTTTTAGGGGCTGAGAGCAAGAAGGTCGGGGTTAGAGTCCATATCTCCAGCTCTTTTCCACATGCGTGTTCTCAAAGTGTTTTACATGATAGCTCACATTCACACACACATTCATACCTGATGGTGGAAGCTGGAAACCACCACCAGTAGACATTGGGGGTTCAGTGTCTTGCCTAGGGACACCTTGGTATGAACTACGGGATTGAACTGGTATCCCTCTATTTACCGGGTGGTTGCCCTACCCACCGAGCCATCCTTCCCTGGATAGGACGAGGCTTGGAACGCTGTCCTTTCTGTGTGGATTTTGCATGTTCTCCTCATGTATGTGCAGGTTTTCTCCGGTGGATGTGTGTGCATGGTTGCTTGTGTATTTGTGGTCGACTTGTTCAGGGTGTATCCTGCCTCTCGCTTTGAATAATCCGGGATAGGCTCTGGTACTCCCTGCAACCCCGTTAAGGATAAGCGTTTCAGAAGATGGAACTCAGGTCGTTAAACGTCGGTCTGTGTTTTCTCCTCCAGCCAGAGTTGAGGTTTTATTTCCTCTGATCCAATCAGATGCATTCCTCCGTCTCTGAAGGAACACGATGCGATCAAAGCTGCTGGGAAAGAAAAACAGTAAATGAGAAATAAAACATTCTGAGTTTAATCATCCGTCTCCTTCAAAGAATAACACGGAGGGATGACTAAAGGAATTTCACACTTCAACAAAAAAAAGTTCACTGATAAAAACTTTTTTATCTCAAAGTCCAAAGATTTTCAACCCGTTTGAAGAAAATGTAATAATGAGTCTATTTTTAACCCGCTCCTAAAATTTGATTTGCTGTGTTGTGGTCACTTTGAAACTGTAGCAGTTGAAGATCAGCTGAGGATGAATGAGTCACTTTAAAGATTTCAAAATAAAAGACCGGCTTCATCTTTCTTTTGTTTGTTTAAAAGAATCTGTTTTTTAGAAACAAAGGCTGAAAAAATGATTGATTTTATGGATTAAAATGAGCTTTTTGTTTTGGTTTTTTAAACCGGGCATTTCTAACCGGGACCCTGGGTGCAACCTAACATGTATGTTTTTAGAGGAAACATGAGAAAATCCACACATACACATGTAGAACATGCAAACTACACACAGAAAGACCAGTGTTCCAAGCCTTGCACCCACTCTGGAACTCAAACCCCTGACCTTCTAGCTGTGAGACCACACGCGCAACCCCCATTTTTAAGATTTAAAATACAAAAATTGAGGAAGGAAACCAGAAAAAAACACATGCTCTCATATGGAAAGAACATGCAAACTCAACACAGAAAGTATTTCCAGCCTCACCCTCTCTTTGGGATTCAAGCCACCGACCCTCTCGCTGGGAGGCCATCGTGCTGCTCCTTGGTGTCAAATTGATTTGAATTATTTTGGTTATTGATTGGGCGTGTTACACCGGGAGGGTGTAAACAGACGCCCTCCCTTGTAGTTTCAGAGGTGGCGCCAGTGAGTAATTTTATGGTTTTATTTTGAAGGACAGAATTAAATTAAACAAGATGGCGGAAAGAAAACAATTGCAAAGAAAGATGGAAATAAGAGGTTGTTTGTTTCGGAGATGCAAAGATACCGTCTCCGAAGATACGGACCGTAGCAAGAAGGTCAGGGTTCGAGTCCCAGTGTGGGGGCTTGAAACACTGTCCTTTCTGTGTGTAGTGTGCATGTTCTCCCTGTGTATGTCTGGGTTTTTTAGTTTCCTCCCAACCTCCAAAAACATACACATTAGAAATGAAATGATCTTCCTCTGCAGGGTGGGCGGAGTCACGCTCAGAGATAGAGGGAGGAACTAGGAGTAGGGCCGTTACTCCTCCGGGTCGAGAGAAGGCACATAAAGTGGTTCGGGCATCTGATTAAGATGCCTTTCTTGCTCGTCCCACCAGGAGGAGACCCAGAGGAAGACCCCGAACCTGCTAGAGAGACTATGTCTCACAGTTGGACAGGGAACACCTCAGGATCCTCCTGGGTCAGCTGGTTACCATGGTGAGGGTAGGAATGTAGATGTTGGTTACCATGGTGAGGGTAGAAATGTAGATGTTGGTTACCATGGTGAGGGTAAGAACGTAGAACCTGGTTACCATGGTGAGGGTAAGAACGTAGATCCTGGTTACCATGGTGAGGGTAGGAACGTAGATCCTGGTTACCATAGTGAGGGTAGGAACGTAGATCCTGGTTACCATGGTGAGGGTAGGAACGTAGATGTTGGTTACCATGGTGAGGGTAGGAATGTAGATCCTGGTTACCATGGTGAGGGTAGGAACCCAGATCCTGGTTACCATGGTGAGGGTAGGAACCCAGATCCTGGTTACCATGGTGAGGGTGGGAACGTAGATCCTGGTTACCATGGTGAGAGTAGGAACGTAGATCCTGGTTACCATGGTGAGGGTAGGAACGTAGATCCTTGTTACCATGGTGAGGGTAGGAACGTAGATCCTGGTTACCATGGTGAGGGTAGGAATGTTGATCCTGGTTACCATGGTGAGGGTAGGAATGTCGATCCTGGTTACCATGGTAAGGGTAGGAATGTAGATCCTGGTTACCATGGTGAGGGTAGGAATGTCGATCCTGGTTACCATGGTGAGGGTAGGAACCCAGATCCTGGTTACCATGGTGAGGGTAGGAACGTAGATGTTGGTTACCATGGTGAGGGTAGGAATGTAGATCCTGGTTACCATGGTGAGGGTAGGAACCCAGATCCTGGTTACCATGGTGAGGGTAGGAACCCAGATCCTGGTTACCATGGTGAGGGTGGGAACGTAGATCCTGGTTACCATGGTGAGAGTAGGAACGTAGATCCTGGTTACCATGGTGAGGGTAGGAACGTAGATCCTTGTTACCATGGTGAGGGTAGGAACGTAGATCCTGGTTACCATGGTGAGGGTAGGAATGTTGATCCTGGTTACCATGGTGAGGGTAGGAATGTCGATCCTGGTTACCATGGTAAGGGTAGGAATGTAGATCCTGGTTACCATGGTGAGGGTAGGAATGTCGATCCTGGTTACCATGGTGAGAGTAGGAACGTAGAACCTGGTTACCATGGTGAGGCTAAGAACATAGATTGACCCAGGTGAGAGAAGCCGGGGTTGCCGTCTGAGGTCGTTGCCCCGGCAACCTGGCCCTGGACAAGCGGAAGATGATGGACTGAAGCAGAATTTAAAAAAATCGATCTTGAGGAATTTTTTTTTTATTTTCAATGTTGGGAGATCTGTGCAGACTTTGAGGTTCTTTTGAACCTAATAAAATTGCTCAGTTACTCAATACTACCTATAGATGAACTGAACGGGAGGCATATTGTTCGACTCTGCTTTTAACAGAATGTTTACTCTGTTTTTTTTTTGCTCCATATTTTTATTGATTTAAAACAAACACTTTTATTGATTTCTTCTATTTTGATGCCTTTTTTCTGACGGATTCATAAATCTTCATTTCAGCTTTATTTTCATGGGGGTTTTTTTTGTACTTTGAGGTACAAGCTCGTGTTTAGGTGTGGTGGAGACACACCCCGATCCAAACATGTCTGCTCATGATGCTCTGCTGTTTGCTGAGGGTTCAAAAGTCAAACCTCTGGTTCTGCTGTTTGCTTTTAAACAGAAACTCTTGAGTTTCTTCAACATTCCTCTTTGATGACGTCATAAATTCTTTTGTTTGGAGTGTTTCAGAGTGTGTGTGTGTGTGTGTGTGAGTGTGTGTGCCTGTAATGAGCCTGCTTAAAAACATTCTCATTTCCATGTTACTCTCCCTGAATGACCGTCTGTCTTTCTGCATGACGAGTGTATTTTTTTGCATCCCAGCAAACCGAGACCCTCCAGGGAACGTTAGCCTGAGGTTCCCTAAAGGTTCCCTAGACGGTAGATGGTGGTTATGTTAGAACCTTCCCAGAACGTTCAGAGAACCAGATTCCAAACGTTATGGTTAAAATAAAGGTTAGAGTCAGTTTCAAATGGAACATTCCGTTCTATTTTATCATCTCCTGCTTATCCGGGGCCAGGTCATAGGGGCAACAGGGTCAGACGGGAAGCCCAGGCTTCTCCCATCCCGGCTCCACCCGGGAGGATCCTGAGGTGTTCCCTGTCCAGCTGTGAGACATAGTCTCTCCAGCAGGTCCGAGGTCTGACTCTTGGTCTCCTTCCCGATTGGACGGAACACCTCACCAGTGAGGGAGGCATCCTAACCAAGCTTCTTTAGACCTGGAGGAGCAATAGCTCTACTCAGAGCTCCTCCCGGATGGCAGAGCTTGGACAGAAAGCCAAGGTCTGGGGTCTGCCTCCAGGTATCCTCCCGATGGGATGTGGCCGAAACACCGCACCAGCGAGGCGCTTGGCAGGCATCCTGACCAGATGCCCGAAGCACCGCAGCTGGCTTTTCTCGATCTGGAGGAGCAACGGTTCGACTCTGAGCTCCTCCTGGATGGCAGAACTCCTCACCCGATCTCTGAGTGAGAGCCCAGCCACCCTGCAGAGGAAGATCATTTCAGAAGCCCATTTTTTTTCATCCTTTTTTTTCTCATACTTAAAATAAACTTATTTTTCTGGCCGAATAATAACGTTTTATTCAATGCATGTTTCAGATGTGAAAAACTTCACAGCTGGACAGGAAATTAATTCCAATCATGACTTTTAAATTGAAAGATATGACATAATAGAAATGATAATATTTCATAAGTCTTTATTTTACATCCCTCTGCTGCACCGCGAACGCCTCCCCTGGCTCCGTTTCCCAATTAGTCGCCACAATTAGGGTATGAATGTAGTACAAGAGAACTGGGAAGACGGATTTAGCGACAGGATATGAAGACGGAGCGTTTGGGATCCACCTTAACATCTGATGCATATATAATCAGAGGTTCAGATATGACACGATGTGCTGCAAGTCAGAAAGATCCTGGTTACCGTGGTGAGGGTAGGAATGTAGATCCTGGTTACCATGGTGAGGGTGGGAACGTAGATCCTGGTTACCATGATGAGGGTAGGAACGTAGATTCTGGTTACCATGGTGAGGGTAGGAACATAGATCTTGGTTACCAAGGTGAGGGTAGGAACGTAGATCCTGGTTACCAAGGTGAGGGTAGGAACGTAGATCCTGGTTACCATGGTGAGGGTAGGAGCGTAGATCCTGGTTAACATGGTGAGGGTAGGAATGTAGATCCTGGTTACCATGGTGAGGGTAGGAACGTAGATCCTGGTTACCATGGTGAGGGTAGGAACATAGATCTTGGTTACCAAGGTGAGGGTAGGAACGTAGATCCTGGTTACCATGAGTGTGAGGGTGGGAACGTAGATCCTGGTTACCATGGTGAGGGTAGGAACGTAGATCCTGGTTACCATGGTGAGGGTAGGAACGTAGATCCTGGTTACCATGGTGAGAGTAGGAACGTAGACCCTGGTTACCATGGTGAGAGTAGGAACGTAGAACCTGGTTACCATGGTGAGAGTAGGAACGTAGATCCTGGTTACCATGGTGAGGGTAGGAACGTAGATCCTGGTTACCATGATGAGAGTAGGAACGTAGAACCTGGTTACCATGGTGAGGGTAGGAACGTAGATCCTGGTTACCATGATGAGAGTAGGAACGTAGAACCTGGTTACCATGGTGAGGGTAGGAACATAGATCCTGGTTACCATGGTGAGGATAGGAAGGTAGATCCTGGTTACCATGGTGAGGGTAGGAACATAGATCTTAGTTACCATGGTGAGGGTAGGAACGTAGATCCTGGTTACCATGGTGAGGGTAGGAACATAGATCCTGGTTACCATGGTGAGGATAGGAAGGTAGATCCTGGTTACCATGGTGAGTGTAGGAACATAGATCTTAGTTACCATGGTGAGGGTAGGAACGTAGATCCTGGTTACCATGGTGAGGGTAGGAACATAGATCCTGGTTACCATGGTGAGGATAGGAAGGTAGATCCTGGTTACCATGGTGAGGGTAGGAACATAGATCTTGGTTACCAAGGTGAGGGTAGGAACGTAGATCCTGGTTACCATGGTGAGGGTAAGAACATAGATCCTGGTTACCATGGTGAGGGTAGGAATGTAGATCCTGGCTACTATGGTGAGGGTAGGAACATAGATCTTGGTTACCAAGGTGAGGGTAGGAATGTAGATCCTGGCTACTATGGTGAGGGTAGGAACGTAGATCCTGGTTACCATGGTGAGGGTAGGAACATAGATCTTGGTTACCAAGGTGAGGGTAGGAACGTAGATCCTGGTTACTATGGTGAGGGTAGGAACATAGATCCGTATACCAAAATGAGGGTAGAAAGGTCAGTCCAATTATAGTTGGTACTAGGTAAATGTGGGCAGTTTCATTCAAAACCAAAAACCCAACGCAGGGCATAACGTCATTATGATAGTCGAACCCTCCTTTGGATCTGATGGAGTTTTATTCTAACGGTCAGATGGCGGCCGGTGGGAGAGTTTGCTGCAACGCCGCCGCACAGGGACTGACTTTTATGTAATCCTCCTACCACTTTTAAACAGCACTCTTCATTAGAAAGCCTGGTACTAATGTAGGTGTTTGATTCAACTGGCAGAGAGAGATCTGCACTAATGTGAAAGTTCTTTTTCTCTCTTCAATGAGAGAGAATCTCCCTCTGCTGCTCTTTTATCATGGTTTTTAAATCTTTAAAGCTTTGTACTTCCAGAATGTAGTTACCATGCTCTACTGGTAGTAGTGTACCAGTACAGGCTGGGTAATGCCAGGCGTTAATCATCAGGATAACAGGTTGATACTTTGCTTTTATTTTGAAGAAACAGTTTGAGCATCTGTTGCTTTTACATCCCAGTAGTCAGGCTTCAGCTCGGTGAGTGGAGAAGTGTGAAGCCAGTGCTTCATAATAGAGAGCAGGTGACCAAATCTAAAGTTTGGGGGTTAAGTACGGTACCCTCACCATGGTAACCAGGATCTACGTTCCTACCCTCACCGTGGTAACCAGGATCTACGTTCCTACCCTCACCATGGTAACCAGGATCTACGTTCCTACCCTCACCGTGGTAACCAGGATCTACGTTCCTACCCTCACCGTGGTAACCAGGATCTACGTTCCTACCCTCACCATGGTAACCAGGATCTACGTTCCTACCCTCACCGTGGTAACCAGGATCTACGATCCTACCTCACCATGGTAACCAGGATCTACGTTCCTACCCTCACCATGGTAACCAGGATCTACGTTCCTACTCTCACCATGGTAACTAGGATCTATATTCCTACCCTCACCATGGTAACCAGGATCTATGTTCCTACCCTCACCATGGTAATCAGGATCTACGTTCCTACCCTCACCATGGTAATCAGGATCTACGTTCCTACCCTCACCGTGGTAACCAGGTCGTGGTTACCATGGTAAATTTTAAATACGCGTGTGTGTTTGTGTGTGTTGCAAGCCTCGTTCCCGGGACTCAAACCTCCAACCTTCTTTCTGTGAGATTACCGTGCTAACCACTCCACCACCGTACAGACGGATACAAATCATTCCACCCTAATTTTTTTTTCAACCATATGACATCAGGATGTCTCTTTTTTATCATGTTGGAGTCTAAACAGTCCCAGAGGGAATCGAACCAGGTCGAAAGATGGCAACTCTGCCACTAGGCCAACGCCCTCTGGAACCACATCAGGATGTTTTTTAATTAATTAATTATAAAACCTACTGTAATTTAAATTTTAAACAGCAGCTCGTCTCCAACAACAGAACAGCTGGTGAAAGTTTCCCCTTCAGGATTAAATCTGAATTTCATAAGGATTGTTTACTCATAGTTTCTTAACCGGTAGCTGGTCACTGCCTCGTTAAGATGCTCCTGTTAACGAGGTCGAGATGCCGTGTTTAAAACTCTATAGTACAGCTGGATGATTTGACCTGAAAATAATATGGTTTTAGTCTATTTTTTTAAGTCAAGTAAATAAAATATAATAAAAATGACTTTGAACAAGTTTTAAATGTTAATCTTTTCAACTTAAGATTCTTTTAATCTTCACAGCAGGAATGGTGTCAGGCTAACTTTATGTATTTAGTATCAAAATGACGGCAGAATATTCACATAACAATAATTAGTAAAGGTTACCAGGTGTCGGACCTCTAAGCTGTCCAACTCAGAGCCTGATGTAAAATTTAAACATCTTATGTTGGACAGAGTAGCTGTTTAGAAACATGACGGCACAAGTTTTACTACCAACTTCCGTTCTGTCATCTTCTGCTTATCCAGGGCCGGGTCTCAGAGGCAACAGCCTCAGACAAAACCCAGGCTTCTCTCACCCCAGCTGTATCCTCCAGCTGACCCAGGAGGATCCTGAGGTGTTCCCTGTCCAGCTGGGAGACATAGTCTCTCCAGCAGATCCGGGGTCTGATTCTGGGTCTGCTCCTGGTGGGACGGAACACCTCACCAGTGAGGCACTCAGGAGGCATCCTAATCAGATACCTGAGCCACCCCATCTGGGTTCTCTCAACTCGGAGGAGCAACAATTCTACTAAGAGCTCGTCCCTTTATCGCTGAGTGAGAGCCCAGCCACTTTTTAGAGAAAGATCATTTTGACCGCTTGTATTCGTGACCTTGTTCTTTCGGTCACCACTCACAGCTGGTTACCATGATGAAGGTAGGAATGTAGATCCTGGTTACCATGGTGAGGGTAGGAATGTAGATCCTGGTTACCATGGTGAGGGTAGGAACATAGATCCTGGTTACCATGATGAAGGTAGGAATGTAGATCCTGGTTACCATGGTGAGGGTAGGAACATAGATCCTGGTTACCATGGTGAGGGTAGGAACGTAGATCCTGGTTACCATGGTGAGGGTAGGAACGTGGATCCTGGTTACCATGGTGAGCGTAGGAACGTAGATCCTGGTTACCATGGTGAGGGTAGGAACGTAGATACCATGGTGAGGGTAGGAACGTAGAACCTGGTTACCATGGTGAGAGTAGGAACGTAGAACCTGGTTACCATGGTGAGAGTAGGAACGTAGAACCTGGTTGCCATGGTGAGGGTAGGAACGTAGAACCTGGTTACCATGGTGAGAGTAGGAACGTAGAACCTGGTTACCATGGTGAGGGTAAGAACGTAGATCCTGGTTACCATGGTAAGGGTATGAACGTAGAACCTGGTTACCATGGTGAGGGTAGGAACGTAGATACCATGGTGAGGGTAGGAACGTAGAACCTGGTTACCATGGTGAGAGTAGGAACGTAGAACCTGGTTACCATGGTGAGAGTAGGAACGTAGAACCTGGTTACCATGGTGAGGGTAGGAACGTAGAACCTGGTTACCATGGTGATGGTAGGAATGTAGATCCTGGTTACCATGGTGAGGGTATGAACGTAGATCCTGGTTACCATGGTGAGGGTATGAACGTAGATCCTGGTTACAATGGTGAGGGTAGAAACGTAGATCCTGGTTACCATGGTGAGGGTAGGAATGTAGATCCTGGTTACAATGGTGAGGGTAGGAACGTAGAACCTGGTTACCATGGTGATGGTAGGAATGTAGATCCTGGTTACCATGGTGAGGGTATGAACGTAGATCCTGGTTACCATGGTGAGGGTATGAACGTAGATCCTGGTTACAATGGTGAGGGTAGAAACGTAGATCCTGGTTACCATGGTGAGGGTAGGAACGTAGATTCTGGTTACCATGGTGAGGGTAGAAACGTAGATCCTGGTTACCATGGTGAGGGTAGGAACGTAGATCCTGGTTACCATGGTGAGGGTAGGAACGTAGATCCTGGTTACCATGGTGAGGGTAGGAATGTAGATCCTGGTTACCATGGTGAGGATAAGAACGTAGATCCTGGTTAACATGGTGAGGGTAGGAACGTAGATCCTGGTTACCATGGTGAGGGTAGGAACGTAGATCCTGGTAACCATGGTGAGGGTAGGAATGTAGATCCTGGTTACCATGGTGAGGATAAGAACGTAGATCCTGGTTAACATGGTGAGGGTAGGAACGTAGATCCTGGTTACCATGGTGAGGGTAGGAACGTAGATCCTGGTTACCATGGTGAGGGTAGGAACGTAGATCCTGGTTACCATGGTGAGGGTAGGAACGTAGATCCTGGTTACCATGGTGAGGATAAGAACGTAGATCCTGGTTAACATGGTGAGGGTAGGAACGTAGATCCTGGTTACCATGGTGAGGGTAGGAACGTAGATCCTGGTTACCATGGTGAGGGTAGGAACGTAGATCCTGGTAACCATGGTGAGGGTAAGAACGTAGATCCTGGTTACCATGGTGAGGGTAGGAACGTAGATCCTGGTTACCATGGTGAGGGTAAGAACGTAGATCCTGGTTACCATGGTGAGGGTAGGAACGTAGATCCTGGTTACCATGGTGAGGGTAAGAACGTAGATCCTGGTTACCATGGTGAGGGTAAGAACGTAGATCCTGGTTACCATGGTGAGAGAAGGAACATAGAAATTTCATTTCACTATTAAGGATTGATAGAGCGAGTATTTTCTTCTCCGACACAAATGCTGAGGCTGCAGGAAGTCACCAGAGTTTTTTTTCCTCTGCGTCTCCCAATTAGCTGCTCCCCAGTCAGACAGTCAGGAATAACCCGGGGACGGCAGGCCACAGAGGAACTTATTAATCTCCTCTGTCCGCACTCAGTGAGAACACGCTGACAAAGACACAACCTTTAACCTGGTTTCAACAACTTCTAAAACAAAGATGAGGTTGTTCAGGGATTATATAAGTTTTAATGGAGGAAATAATCTGTTAAAAACTTGCCTTGTTTAATGAAGGTTATTTATTTATCACATCATCGTCATTCTACGTTCTTACCCTCACCATGGTAACCAGGATCTATGTTCCTACCCTCACCATGGTAACCAGGATCTACGTTCCTACCCTCACCATGGTAACCAGGATCTATGTTCCTACCCTCACCATGGTAACCAGGATCTACGTTCCTACCCTCACCATGGTAACCAGGATCTACGTTCCTACCCTCACCATGGTAACCAGGATCTATGTTCCTACCCTCACCATGGTAACCAGGATCTACGTTCCTACCCTCACCATGGTAACCAGGATCTATGTTCCTACCCTCACCATGGTAACCAGGATCTACGTTCCTACCCTCACCATGGTAACCAGGATCTACGTTCCTACCCTCACCATGGTAACCAGGATCTATGTTCCTACCCTCACCATGGTAACCAGGATCTATGTTCCTACCCTCACCATGGTAACCAGGATCTATGTTCCTACCCTCACCATGGTAACCAGGATCTATGTTCCTACCCTCACCATGGTAACCAGGATCTACATTCCTACCCTCACCATGGTAACCAGGATCTACATTCCTACTCTCACCATGGTAACCAGGATGTACATTCCTAACATCACCATGGTAACCAGTATTTACGTTCCCACCCTCACCATGGTAACCAGGATCTACGTTCCTACCCTCACCATGGTAACCAGGATCTACATTCCTACCCTCACCATGGTAACCAGGATGTACGTTCCTAACATCACCATGGTAACCAGTATTTACGTTCCCACCCTCACCGTGGTAACCAGGATCTACCTTCCTACCCTCACCATGGTAACCAGGATCTACCTTCCTACCCTCACCATGGTAACCGGAGTGCGTGGTGAGTGGTTCAGGCATCTGTTTAGAATGAACACTTCACAGGTGAGTTGTCCCGTCCCCCCCTAGAGGAGACCCAGACTAACTCCCTGGACCTGCTGGAGAGACTATGTCTCACAGCTGGACATGGAACACCTCAGCATCCTCCTGGGTGAGCTGGAGGATTCACCCGGGTGAGAGAAGCCTGGGCTTCCATTCGGAGAACGTTGCCCACGGCAACCCGGCCCCTAATAAACGGAAGACAACAGAACGGAGAAATATAATTTTGAACTGTCCAATCAAATCAGTCAATTCATCATGATTCTGTTTGAAGCTGCGGACGCATTCGGTCCGTCATCATCTGGGTATTTAATTGATTTCAGTGTATATTTACACAAGTTTTCATCCAGTTGTGTCTAAATCTACTCCTACAGCTTACGACCCTGCATCAAGGCCTTACAGAGAACATGTGATAAATGAGTCCTCAGTGATCTTGACCCTGTTCTAACAGAACCTGAAACATCCATCTTTGTTTTTCTTCCAGACCATCATGGAGCAGTTCAACCCCTGCTTACGGAACTTCGTTGCCATGGGGAAGAACTACGAGAAAGCTCTCGCCAGTAAGTTTACTTCTCTTTCTTCCAGTCTTTAATTTACTTTTGCTCAACCAGGCAAACAGTCTCTTTCTTGTTTATTCTCTTCTCTCAGTCAGACAGGATTTATCCTCCGTAATGATCCGGTTTCATAGCGCAGCGTGCAGCCTTGTTGTTTCACACTTTTATCTGATGCAGGAGGAGAGATAAGTGGAGGTTTTTAGAGGAAATTATGCAGGTTTTTATTCTTCCAGCGAGACTCGGAACAATTTGAATTCCAGGTTTTCTCTAAACTTCACACAGACTGATTTAGAGTCTCGTTAACGGCACTCATTAAAACCACGCTTTGTTTGAGGACCTGCTTCAAAGATTTTTACTGCTCTGTTTAGATGTCGTCTTCCTCAGTGAAACATCGAACTGTTAACAATCTAAATGCCCGGATAATCAGGAAGGGTATCCGACGTAAAACTACTCCAAAAAAACTGATAGCCAAATCAGTAAAGGAAAAGTGAGAGCGGCCATGCTGATTGGTCTAGAGACAGTGTGGTGAGACCGGCCATGCTGATTGGTCTAGAGACAGTGTGGTGAGACCGGCCATGCTGATTGGTCTAGAGACAGCGTGGTGAGAGCGGCCATGCTGACTGGTCTAGAGACAGTGTCACTGAGGAAAAGACAGGAAGCAGAGATGTTTGTATCAGAGATGAAGATGCTGAGGATCTCTCTGGGAGTGACCAGGATGGACAGGATCAGAGGAACAGCACATGTTAGAGGTTTTAAAGTCAGAGAGGTCAGACTGAGATGGTTTGGACATGTGCAGAGGAGAGAGAGAGAGTACATCAGAAGAAGGATGCTGGGTTTAGAACCACCAGGAAAGAGGACTAGAGCGGCCATGCTGATTGGTCTAGAGACAGTGTGGTGAGAGCGGCCATGCTGATTGGTCTAGAGACAGTGTGGTGAGAGCGGCCATGCTGATTGGTCTAGAGACAGTGTGGTGAGAGCGGCCATGCTGATTGGTCTAGAGACAGTGTGGTGAGAGCGGCCATGCTGATTGGTCTAGAGACAGTGTGGTGAGAGCGGCCATGCTGATTGGTCTAGAGACAGTGTGGTGAGAGCGGCCATGCTGATTGGTCTAGAGACAGTGTGGTGAGAGCGGCCATGCTGATTGGTCTTGAGACAGTGTGGTGAGAGCAGCCATGCTGATTGGTCTAGAGACAGTGTGGTGAGAGCGGCCATGCTGATTGGTCTCGAGACAGTGTGGTGAGACCGGCCATGCTGATTGGTCTAGAGACAGCGTGGTGAGACCGGCCATGCTGATTGGTCTAGAGACAGCGTGGTGAGAGCGGCCATGCTGATTGGTCTAGAGACAGTGTCACTGAGGAAAAGACAGGAAACAGAGATGGAGGTAGCAGAGATGAAGATGCTGAGGATCTCTCTGGGAGTGACCAGGATGGACAGGATCAGAGGAACAGCACATGTTAGAGGTTTTAAAGTCAGAGAGGTCAGACTGAGATGGTTTGGACATGTGCAGAGGAGAGAGAGAGAGTACATCAGAAGAAGGATGCTGGGTTTGGAACCACCAGGAAAGAGGACTAGAGGAAGACCAAAGAGGAGGTTCATGGATACAGTGAAGGAAGACATGAAGATAGTTGGTGTGACTGAAGAGGATGCAGGAAATAGGGTTAGATGGAGGATACTGACTTGCTGTGTCCCTCCGCCTGGAGGGAAATGATGAAAAGGAGAAGGAGACAATTTAGATACAGATTACTTACCTATTGAGGATTTCTGTGTCCGCTCGCTCAGTCCTGACATTCCGCTACCTTCATAAATGTCTTTACTTGTGAGGAAGTCGGCGTCGGCTCGCTGGAGAGAGGATGCTCCTGATCTGTAACACCGAGGATGAAGTGTGAAAGAAATGGATCAATAAAACCCACAAATATTCAGACTCAAAACGCTCCCATTCACTGATGCCCCCGGTGGCTTGGAGGAGTTCCGTCATCTTCCGCTTGTTCCGGGGTCGGGTCGCGGGGGTAACAGCCTCAAACGGGCAGCCCAGGCTTCTCTCACCCCGGCTGCATCCTCTAGCTCACCTGGAAGGATTCCAAGTCGTTCCCCGGCCAGCTGTGAGACATAGTCTCTCCAGCGGGTCCGGGGTCTGCCCCTTGGTCTCCTCCCGGCGGTATGTGCCCGAAACACCTCGCCCGCGAGGCGGTCGGGGGGCATCCTGACCAGATGCCCGAACCACCCCATCTGGCTCCTCTCGACCTGGAGGAGGAGTGGCTCGACACCGAGCTCCTCCCGGATGGCAGAGCTCCACACCCGATCTCTGAATGAGAGCCCAGCCACCCTGCGGAGGAAGCTCATTTTGGCCGCTTGTACCCGCGATCTCATTCTTTCGGTCACCACCCACAGCTGGTGACCATGGTGAGGGTAGGAATGTAGATCCTGGTTACCATGGTGAGGGTAGGAACGTAGATCCTGGTTACCATGCTGAGGAACATAGATCCTGGTTACCATGGTGAGGGTAGGAACGTAGATCCTGGTTACCATGGTGAGGGTAGGAACGTAGATCCTGGTTACCATGCTGAGGGTAGGAACGTAGATCCTGGTTACCATGGTGAGGGTAGGAACATAGATCCTGGTTACCATGGTGAGGGTAGGAATGTAGATCCTGGTTACCATGGTGAGCGTAGGAACGTAGATCCTGGTTACCATGGTGAGGGTCGGAAGGTAGATCCTGGTTACCATGGTGAGGGTAGGAATGTAGATCCTGGTTACCATGGTGAGGGTAGGAATGTAGATCCTGGTTACCATGGTGAGGGTAGGAATGTAGATCCTGGTTACCATGGTGAGGGTTGGAACGTAGATCCTGGTTACCATGGTGAGGGTAGGAACGTAGATCCTGGTTACCATGGTGAGGGAAGGAACGTAGATCCTGGTTACCATGGTGAGGGTTGGAACGTAGACCCTGGTTATCATGGTGAGGGTAGGAACGTAGACCCTGGTTACCATGGTGAGGGTAGGAACGTAGACCCTGGTTACCATGGTGAGGGTAGGAACGTAGATCCTGGTTACCATGGTGAGGGTTGGAACGTAGATCCTGGTTACCATGGTGAGGGTTGGAACGTAGATCCTGGTTACCATGGTGAGGGTTGGAACGTAGATCCTGGTTACCATGGTGAGGGTAGGAACGTAGATCGACTTGTAAATCCAGAGCTTTGCTTTTCGGCTCAGCTCTCTCTTTACCACGATGGACCGATGCAGCGTCCTAGTTATTCCTGATGCCGCACCGATCCGCCTGTCGATCTCCCGCTCCATCCTTCCCCCACTCATGAACAAGACCCTGAGATACCTAAACTCCTCCACTTGGGGCAGGACCCTGTCCCTGACCCGCAGGGGGCATTCCACCCTTTTCCGGGGGAGGAGTAAAACCACAAACTTAAATAACTCCATTTGATTGGCTCGTCATGTCCTCGTTAATTGGTTTGCTTTTTTTTTTTTCATCCAGACTGAAGAACGTGTGAGAGATTAGGAATAAACCCCCCTGTAATCCCTCCATCTGTCTATGTGAACCCCCCACCAAAGCTTCTCAGTCTTCTAGTTTTTAAACACCCGGTGTCCATATCTGCACCAGGCTGGACTCTGAACCCTCCATGAATGTGCAGAGTTGCTGAAATTAGCATACATCTCATAACGTCGTGGACTCCCTGTCAGAAAATGGCCGATCTGTCTGTTAGAATTAGCCGCTTCCTGTCAGTTGTCTCCCACCTGGCAGCTGTCTGCAAACACACTGACTCCATCTGTCACCCGGGGGCATCGCCTCTAAAAGTAGGAGCCATTATTCTGGAAAGAAGCTGATAGGATAAAAAATGGAAGAAAAAGTTGGCTGGCATTGTTTAAAAGAGGAGGAGGTCGGGTTGAAGCAACTTTTAGGATGTTTTTAACGTGTTTAAAAAACGAATGAAAGTGTTTTCATCCAGGATTCAGAGGATGATCTTGGCCTTGGATGTTGTTCTTTCCAAGGTGAATCAAGAGGTGTTTGGTTGGGATGGAGTGGAGTTGGGACAGGGCCTTGGTGGACGGGGATGGCACACACACCTGTTGGCTATCCTTCATTGGAGTGGAACATATAAAATTTAGTTGGAAGGACGGAGGGGAAGGCGGGCCTTTAAAATCCTACTCATTTGATTGGTGCAGAGCCGAGCAGGTGAGCACCTCTCTAAGAGAGGTGGAGATTTAAAACTCGCTTGAGATTTGACGTGGTCAGAACGTCACAGGGAGCCAGAAAGGGAAGGCGGTGAAACGGAGGGACGAGGAGGAAAGGGGCTGTTGGGCGGAGGGAGAGGGAGGTCTGAGTGGCACAACAGAGTGGTGAGGAGGTCTAGGGATAGGTTAGGAGTTGTCAGAGAGCATTGCCGTTTCATAGGCTGCAGCCCAGCTGGTTGGCCCTGTCCTGGGTGTCATGCCGACGCTGTAGGCTGGTGCTGGAGTAGCCCTTACACCCTACTGGGGAAATGTATGTATCCGAGCTCCGAGCAGTCTAAGAGAGAGCTCCAACAGCTGCTAGGTGGTGCCGAATTGGGTGGGAGATAGCTAGAAGGCCCTCTTGGTGGAACACACCACACTTGGTTCTACATTGGGTGGAATGTGGGTCGCCGTGGTAACGATGTTTAAAGCTCCAGTGAATGATAATAAGATCTTAAAGGGCCCATGTCATGCAAAATGGACTTTCCAGAGTTTTCTAGCTTGTAAGAGTGATGTCCGGGCCTTGTGTGTGTGTGTGTGTGTGTGTGTGTGTGTGTGTGTGTGTGTGTGTGATGTCCGGGTCTTGTATATGTCACCAAAGGAATTTCTAGATTGATTTAGTCCGTTTTTCTGTGGATTTCTGGAACGCTCAGACAAAACAACCAATGAGCAGATGTCTAAAGTATGACGCATTTGACGTAGCCACGCCCCCCTGCCTCCTCACCACCCGCCCGCCCTCCTCACCCGCCTCCACTCCGGCCTTGTAGGGCTAAACATGATGAATCGACATGATAAAATCTTATTTCTGACGCTACCAAACCGCTACGCACGGGTTTACGCCTGCCTTCCCCCTCCCGCTCAGAGATGGGCGGAGGAATAGCGGCTCAGTGAGAGCAGAGGGCGGAGCTTGTACTTTCTCAGGACGGGCGGGGGGATGAGTGATACCCGGCCTTTCATAGTTCCGGGTCTGTGACTGCGCTCCACCAAATCAATATATTTTCATAACTATGGTGTAATGCATGTTGCAAACCCCACATTTTGCGTGTGTATGTGCAGAGGATACAATGTGAGATGGGCCCTTTAAACTGTCTCTAAAAGCTCCACATGTTAATCCTTCACTGTGGTGGAACAACACCAGCAGTCCACCATCTTTAGTTCCATAGTTCAGACAGGAAGCACTGATGATGTCACTGATGATGTCACTCAGAAGATCCTGTCAGCTCCACACATCCATGAAGACTCCACATGAAGGAGCTGATGAAGGAGCTCTGCTCTTAAAGCGACAGTAAAAAGAACACAAACCTTTTTAGACATTTTTTTCTGTAACGTTTTGAGTCGAAGGTTAACTAGAGATAAATTTGTTTCCAGGTTAAAAGTCGCGTCGCTTTAAAAACAAACTTTACAAACAAAAAGAAAAAAAAAACGATCAAAGGTCATTAGAGTTTATTTAGTTTGTTATAGAAAATAAAAAACCTTCAAAGTAAAACGATTCATAAAAAACAGGCTTTTAATTTGTAACATTTTATTCATGTTTTTAAAACATTTTAAAGAGACATAAATTTTAAGAAATTATATTTTGATAAACACGTTTTTTTAGAACTGAAATGTGATCGATTTTTATGAGAAATATGGGACTGAATTCCACCGTCCTCTCTCTCCTGCCCGCTGTGTACGTGCACGACACAGTGTAAAAACAACGTGAGGCTACAGATACAGTGTAAAGCATCAAGTTAACAAAGCATATTTTAAAAAATGCACTACTCGTGATGGCAGCAAGTAAGAAAGAAATAGATGTTATAGGGCTGCCACGCTGTTTTAAAAAGGATGCTTCTCCATGAATTGGGAAAATAAGTCAGTATTCCTGATCCGCTCCACATCCATTCCATCACCTTCGCCACACACCAGTCCCTGTGTGTACCATGAGGGGGTGGGGGTGACACAAGCCAACGCTTTCATCATGAGAGTTTTGGAATTTTTAAAGTTTTTATTGGAGTTTAAAGAGATGAGCTCTTTCAATAGAGAGGAAACGTACAGCGTACCGTGCGTTCTGCTGAGAAGATGATTGGCCACGGTCTTCCATCTCTCCAGAACCTGCATGTCACTAGGACTCTGGGACGATCAGGTCAAATAGTGGTGAACCTTCTCATCCTGGTCACAGACTTTTTGAGCTGCTCCCCTCAGGCAGAAACGTACAGTCCATTCAGACCAGGACCTCTCGTCACAGGACAGTTTCTTCCCATCAGACTGATGATCTGATAAGTCTCCTCAATAAACCTTTTAAATTGCTCCGTCCTGCAGCTCAGTGAGAGGAATCTGTTACTTCTGGTACTCTTCATGGTTATAACCTCATCATTCGGTGGGTGACGGTGATTTTTCAGGATGCCGTGCATCAGAGCCTTCGTCCTCCTCTCCAGAACAACTACCACTGAGTCCACGTTCCTCTACACCACAGATACACGTTTCTCAATCTCAATAAATCTCTTTTTTTTATGTCAGACTGTTTTTTTTTTGGCATCATTTCTCTTGATTATTAGAAAAACTGCTGAAGTTGTTTCTGTTTTTCATAAAATTAAACAATCCTGTTTTTGTTTTTTTCAGACGTCACATTTGCTGCTAAAGGATATTTCGATGCTCTGGTGAGGATGGGAGAGCTGGCCAGTGAGAGTCAGGGATCCAAAGATTTAGGTGAGTAAAATACGCTTTTATTTTGGTAAAAACGACACCAAACGGACTCCAAACAGGCTGGAAAACCTGATCCTGAGGTCAGGTTTTCTACTTAAAGGTTCACTTTTCTTATCAGAAGAGCAGGGATGAAGGTGGAAAATGTGATGTCATAACGATACGTGTGTGAGTCGGTGGGAGATGTAACACCTGGTTGTGTCGTGCTCAGTAGATTCCCTCATTTGTGTCTGTGTGTGTTTTTGTGAAGTTTTTATTTTGACGAGCTGAACGCCAGGAAATGAGATCAAAGTGTTTCAGCAGGTTTTTTTTTTCAATCTGATTAAAGTGTCTGAATAAACTAAACAAATACTTTGTCTCATTTTTTTACTTTTATTTAATTCAAAAGTAACTTTTTTGTAGATTTCTGAAACATTCCTCAGGTTGTTTATTTATTTATTTATTTTTTATTATTTCTTTTATGTATTTTTGACAAATTGGCACCAAAAAAAACTCCTTTTATCTGCCAGTAAAACCTGTTTGAGTCGCGGAGGTTACCATGGTGAGGGTAGGAATGTAGATCCTGGTTACCATGGTGAGGGTAGGAACGTAGATCCTGGTTACCATGGAGAGGGTAGGAATGTAGATCCTGGTTACCATGGTGAGGGAGGGAACGTAGATCCTGGTTACCATGGTGAGGGTAGGAACGTAGATCCTGGTTACCATGGTGACGGTAGGAACGTAGATCCTGGTTACCATGGAGAGGGTAGGAATGTAGATCCTGGTTACCATGGTGAGGGAGGGAACGTAGATCCTGGTTACCATGGTGAGGGTAGGAACGTAGATCCTGGTTACCATGGTGACGGTAGGAACGTAGATCCTGGTTACCATGGTGAGGGTAGGAACGTAGGTCCTGGTTACCATGGTGAGGGTAGGAACGTAGATCCTGGTTACCATGGTGAGGGTAGAAACGTAGGTCCTGGTTACCATGGTGAGGGTAGGAACGTAGATCCTGGTTACCATGGTGACGGTAGGAACGTAGATCCTGGTTACCATGATGAGGGTAGGAACGTAGATCCTGGTTACCATGGTGACGGTAGGAACGTAGATCCTGGTTACCATGGTGACGGTAGGAACGTAGATCCTGGTTACCATGGTGAGGGTAGGAACGTAGGTCCTGGTTACCATGGTGAGGGTAGGAACGTAGATCCTGGTTACCATGGTGAGGGTAGGAACGTAGATCCTGGTTACCATGGTGAGGATAGGAACGTAGATCCTGGTTACAATGGTGAGGGTAGGAATGTAGATCCTGGTTACCATGGTGAGGGTAAGAACGTAGATCCTGGTTACCATGGTGAGGGTAGGAATGTAGATCCTGGTTACCATGGTGAGGGTAAGAACGTAGATCCTGGTTACTATGGTAAGGGTAGGAATGTAGATCTTGGTTACCATGGTGAGGGTAGGATCGTAGCTCAACTGGCATACATAGTACGGACATAGAGATGTAAAGTATTTCATAAAGTGATGTAGTTGTTTTGTAGTTCCTAATGATGGGAAATGTAGTTCTTTAGAAACATTATCAAGAAGATAAACCTCTTTTTTTTTTCTTTTGTACCTGTTTGTTTTTTCTTGCTGTATTTTTTTTTTTACTTTCCAGAGTCCACCTCGAGGTGTAAACTTTATTTTAACTTCCAGTGAAACTATCTGATAAATTCATGACCAAACATTTCCTGTTAAACCTGCCGTACAGCTCCGGGATTCCATGAATCATGAAGGGAAAAAAAACAGCTGAATTTTCCTGTGAACCTGTTTTCTGATGAAAGTTTAAGAGTCCCAGGGGTACGGGACCACACCCACTGTTTGACTGGTAAACGTAGATCATTGTTATGAGAAAAAAAAGCAGTTTTAATGAATGTAAATTCTATTCAGTTTGATTTGAATTCTTCTCACAACAAAATTTACAAAGTAAATGAACTAAAAAATACATCAAAATAAACAAAGTTTTTAACGGTTAAAAGTTTTATTTACAGTTCTGATCTTCCTCTGCAGGGTGGGCGGGGTCTCAATCAGAGATAGAGGGAGGAGCTTGGAGTAGAGCTGATGCTCCTCCGGGTTGAGAGAACCCAGATGGGGTGGATCAGGCATCTAGGTAGGATGCCTCCCTTGCTGGTGAGGTGTTTCGGGCACGTCCCATCGAGACGAGACGCAGAGGCAGACCCCAGACCTGCTGTAGAGACGATGACCCTGTCCACACGTAGCCGGGTTTTGGTTTTGGCCCGTCATCCACACGAAGCTGCAGGTTTTGGAAAACTCCGACCAAAGTGAAGAGTTTGGAAAACATTCCGTTTGTGTTTGCGTGTGGGCATGCATAACTGGTGCTTTTAAATGTCACAACCTGCAACAATTAATGCATAAATGTCATGTGTGCGTCCTTGTTTTTAACGTCAGACCGCAGTCAGAAGTCACACAGGTTTGTGTGGATGCGGTCCTGACGAGATCTGCGACTTTGTGCCTCTGCACATGCCCAGAACGCTCCCCCTCCCTTCCAGATGATCTGCAACCTGCTATACTTTTCGGAACTCCGATCTAACAGAGGACTCTGACTGTTCTTTCTCTGAACAGAGCACAGTGGATATACTGTACGTTTTTAAAAACATCCGCCTACGTGTGGAGAGACTAAGTCTCACAGCTGGACAGGGAACACCTCAGAATCCTCACGGGTGAGATGGAGGATCCAGCCGGGGTGAGAGAAGCCTGGGTTTACCGTCTGAGGCTGTTACCCTGGCGACCCGGCCCTGGATAAACGGAAGACAGAACAGAACGGAATAAAAGCTCTGTATTTATTTATTTCGTCCAGGTTTTGAAACAATTCCTACTTGATTATTTATTTTATTTTTTATGTCAAATAAAAAGTAAATTATTGTTTGTTTTATCGACAAAAATCACACTTAAACTAATAGTTTTATGAACAAAAAGTTGAAAATTTATAAAAATTAAAAAAAAAAAATCTTAAAAATCCAAGTTTTATTAGTTTATGAAACAAAAAGAATTAAAATTTTTATCTTTGAATGAAACATTAAAAAAAACAAAAAAAAAAAAAACTGACTGACTTTAGTCGAGAGGCAGGATACACCCTGAACAGTTGCTACCCTGCCTTACCCTCACTCCGTGACTTGAACCCCTGGCCTTCATATGAGGCCACATTAACATGTTAATCTTATTGAACATTTTAAATGTGTCAACTTGACCTTTTATCGCTGTTATTTTGGATTTTTTGGCTGGTTTTAGAGACAAAACAAACCTGGCGTTCCTTCTTCATATTGTTTTGGGGGAGGCTCAGTGGTAGAGTGTTTGTCCTTGGTCCGGGAGAACCTGGCTCAAATCCCACTGAGCTGCCTAAGTGTCCCTAAGGCAGACACCTAACCCTGTAGTTGCTCCCAACATTGGTCTGTTGTGGGGTTTAAAGTTGTTGGATAGTGTTTGGTCAGTTTTAGAGGGTTTATTTATTCTCTTCTTTAGCTGCAGATAGATGAGGAACATGTAAATGTTTTGAAGTGATCTGTAGTGAGAGGAGGGAAGAGGTGGAGGAGAAGCTGGAGAGGTGGAGGTTTGAAGATTAGTCAGAGTAAAACAGAGTACATGTGTGTGAATGAGAGGGATCCAAATGGAAGAGTGAGGTTACAGGGAGAAGAGATAAAGAAGGTGGAAGATTTTAAGTATCTAGGATCAACAGTCCAGAGCAATGGAGAGTGTGGAAAAGAGGTGAAGAAGCGTGTGCAGGCAGGCTGGAACGGGTGGAGGAAAGTATGATGTGTGATGAGAGTTTCAGCCAAAATGAAAGGTTCCGTTCCGTCATCTTCTGCTCACCCGGGGCTGGGTTGTGGGGGCAACAGCCTCAGACGGGAAGCCTAGGCTTCTCTCACCCCGGCTGCATCCTCCAGCTCACCCAGAAGGATCCTGAGTCATTCCCCGGCCAGCTGTGAGACATAATCTCTCCAGCGGGTCCGGGGTCTGGATCTTGGTCTCCTCCTGGACCGATGAAAGGGAAAGTGTAGAAAACCATGGTGAGAGCGGCCATGCTGATTGGTCTAGAGACAGTGTGGTGAGAGCGGCCATGCTGATTGGTCTAGAGACAGTGTGGTGAGAGCGGCCATGCTGATTGGTCTAGAGACAGTGTCACTAAGGAAAAGACAGGAAACAGAGATGTTTGTATCAGAGATGAAGATGCTGAGGATCTCTCTGGGAGTGACCAGGATGAACAGGATCAGAGGAACAGCACATGTTAGAGGTTTTAAAGTCAGAGAGGTCAGACTGAGATGGTTTGGACATGTGCAGAGGAGAGAGAGAGAGAGTACATCAGAAGAAGGATGCTGGGTTTGGAACCACCAGGAAAGAGGACTAGAGGAAGACCAAAGTGGAGGTTCATGGATACAGTGAAGGAAGACATGAAGATAGTTGGTGTGACCGAAGAGGATGCAGCAGATAGGGTTAGATGGAAGAAACTGACTTGCTGTGGCGCCCCCTGAAGGGAGATGATGGAAGGAGAAGATCTTAATGTTTTCCACCTTTAACCTGTAAGGTTTGGGACGTGTCTCACCAGAGCTCCGTGGAGACCTTGCATCACTTAAACACATTCCTCCTCAGATTGTTTTCTCATTATTAGAACAATAACAGCTTTTTTCTGACGGCCAAAGAACTCGGTGTTAAATCAGATTAGAAAAACCAACCGACTGTGAGCCCTGAAAGAATTTCTTAAGTTCTTTATCTGGACTGATTAATTTTTAAAAATCCAAACGTCGACCAGAAACATTGAAACATTGTTCTGAGAAAAAAACAACTTTTAAGCTCCTTTAAGAACAAATCAGAGCGTTACCGACGGTAACCGAGGCTCGTCTGAATTAAGAGCCCTTTAAAACGTGCTTCTGTAACAATTATGAGAATACAATTAAAAATGATTAAATTCTGGTTCACCGGCGGCACGCTGGCACAGTGGGTAGCACAGTGGCCTCACAGCAAGAAGGTCAGGGTTCAAGTCCTGGGTGGGAATGAGGCTTGGAACACTGTCCATTCTGTGTGGAGTTTGCATGTTCTCCCCATGTATGTGTGGGTTTTCTCTGGGTACTCCAGTTTCCTCCCATCCTCCAAAAACATGCATGCTAGGTTGCCACTAGGGAGGTGTGTGTGGTTGTAGGTGTGTGGCACCAAGACAGACTGGTGTCCTGTTCGGGGGCTGGGGGGTTGTTGGGGGTGGCGTGTTAAAGTGAGTGGGGTAGCAGAGAGGGGTGCCCTGTGTTACAAGCATGCCAACATCAACCCAGCAGAGGAGGAGGTTAAACCCCTTGGTGATGGGTTAGGTAATGCTAGGGCTGCACGGTGGCATTGTGGTTATCACGGTGGTCTCACAGCTAGAAGGTCAGGAGTTAAAGTTCCGGAGTGGGGGCAAGGTTTGAATCACTGTCATTTCTGTGTGTAGTTTGCATGTTTTCCTTGTGTATGTGTGGCTTTTCTCTGGTTTCCTCCAAAAACATACATGTTAAGTTGATTGGCTGCTAGGAAATGACCCCTAGGATTGAGTGTGTGTGGATGGTTGTGTGTGTGTGTGTGGCCCCAGACAGACTGGGGACCTGTTCGGAGTGATTCCTGCTTCTTAGGCTCCGGCACCCACCGTGGCCCCGTTAGAGATAAGCGGTTCAGAAGACAAAACGAACCCTTGGTGTTTTCTTATTGTTGTTTTTCCAGCTTGATGTTTTAAAGTCCAAAATTTTTAATGACCAAAAGTTTAGAAGAGTGAAGGGTGGCTGGACTGTTGCCCAGAGATAGAGGGAGGAGCTCGGAGTAGAGCCGTTGCTATTCCGGGTCGAGAGAAGCCAGATGGGGTGGTTCAGCTATCTGGTTAGGATGCCTCCCTCGCTGGTGAGATGTTTCAGGTACGTACCATCGGGAGGGGACCCAGAGGCAGATCCCGGATCGGTTGGACAGACTATGTCTCACAGCTGGACAGGGAACACCTCAGGATCCTCCTGAGTGAGCTGGAGGATGTGAGAGAAGCCTGGGCTTCCCGTCTGAGGCTGTTGCCCCTGCCAACCTGGTCCCGGATAAGCGGAAGATGATGGAACAAAATGGAAAGAAATAAAACACTGGAATCTAAGTTTGTTCCTTCTAGAATCCGTATGGTCATTTTCTGAGGTTTGCAATGATGTCATCAGATCCGGAGTTTCTGATTGGACAGTTTAAATTTGCCCTCCTACGGCGACCGTAGACAGAAACATGTCCACATTCTATATTTTGATTTCGATGCAGCATCTTTTTATTCTGCACGACCACACGTCTTCATAGCATTAAGAGTTTGGGTTTTTTTTTTTTAGGGATGGACGGATCCAGGTGGACGTTACTCTCTAACCTTCTTTTGATTTTAACTGGAGCATGACTTGCTATTTTTCACACGGCTGCAGCTTCTGTTGATCTGGAACAGATTTGGTTTCCTACAGTTTACAGAATAGATAATAAGGACTTCACAGGATCCTAACGAGGTCATACAATCAGAGTTTCGGGCTGCTCTCAGTTTGCTGCCCTACATGGTTACTGTCCCACAGTTTGAAGGTCTGGACCGTAACAGTCGAGTTTAAACAAACTATCCTCTAACAATAACAAACTGTCTCCGTGGATCGTTTGGATAATGAGTCTGTTCTCTGCAACAAATCAAACTTCAGGATGCTTCCTAATTGTCACATTTTAATAAAACATCATGCAGGTTTCAGCACAAATCTAAACCCTTAGGGAAATAACGGGGAGAAGATTAACATGCCAGGATTTATCCATCCTTAAACCCACCTACCAGACCCTTCCTCACACGTTTAGTTTTTAAAACCATGGTGAGGGTAGGAACATAGATCCTGGTTACCATGGTGAGGGTAGGAATGTAGACCCTGGTTACCATGGTGAGGGTAGGAATGTAGACCCTGGTTACCATGGTGAGGGTAGGAATGTAGACCCTGGTTACCATGGTGAGGGTAGGAACGAAGACACTGGTTACCATGGTGAGGGTAGGAACGAAGACCCTGGTTACCATGGTAAGGGTAGGAACGAAGACCCTGGTTACCATGGTGAGGGTAGGAATGTAGATCCTGGTTACCATGGTGAGGGTAGGAATGTAGACCCTGGTTACCATGGTGAGGGTAGGAACGAAGACCCTGGTTACCATGGTGAGGGTAGGAATGTAGATCCTGGTTACCATGGTGAGGGTAGGAACGTAGATCCTGGTTACCATGGTGAGGGTAGGAACGTAGACCCTGGTTACCATGGTGAGGGTAGGAATGTAGATTCTGGTTACCATGGTGAGGGTAGGAACTTAGATCCTTGTTACCATGGTGAGGGTAGGAACGTAGATCCTGGTTACCATGGTGAGGGTAGGAACGTAGATCCTGGTTACCATGGTGAGGGTAAGAACGTAGATCCTGGTTACCATGGTGAGGGTAGGAACGTAGATCCTGGTTACCATGGTGAGGGTAGGAACGTAGATCCTGGTTACCATGGTGAGGGTAGTAACATAGATCCTGGTTACCATGGTGAGGGTAGTAACATAGATCCTGGTTACCATGGTGAGGGTAGTAACATAGATCCTGGTTACCATGGTGAGGGTAGTAACATAGATCCTGGTTACCATGGTGAGGGTAGTAACATAGATCCTGGTTACCATGGTGAGGGTAGGAACGTAGATCCTGGTTACCATGGTGAGGGTAGGAATGTAGATCCTGGTTACCACGGTGAGGGTAGGAACATAGATCCTGGTTACCATGATGAGGGTAGGAACGTAGATCCTGGTTACCATGGTGAGGGTAGGAACGTAGATCCTGGTTAGCATGGTGAGGGTAGGAACGTAGATCCTGGTTACCATGGTGAGGGTAAGAACGTAGATCCTGGTTACCATGGTGAGGGTAGGAACGTAGATCCTGGTTACCATGGTGAGGGTAGGAACGTAGATCCTGGTTACCATGGTGAGGGTAGTAACATAGATCCTGGTTACCATGGTGAGGGTAGGAACATAGATCCTGGTTACCATGGTGAGGGTAGTAACATAGATCCTGATTACCATGGTGAGGGTAGGAATGTAGATCCTGGTTACCACGGTGAGGGTAGGAACATAGATCCTGGTTACCATGATGAGGGTAGGAACGTAGATCCTGGTTACCATGGTGAGGGTAGGAACGTAGATCCTGGTTACCATGATGAGGGTAGGAACGTAGATCCTGGTTACCATGGTGAGGGTGGGAACGTAGATCCTGGTTACCATGGTGAGGGTGGGAACGTAGATCGACTTGTAAATAAAGAGCTTTGTTTTTTGGCTCAGCTCTTTCTTCACCATGACGGACCGATGCAGCATTCTAATTATTGCTGACGCTGTACCGATCCGCCTGTCGATCTCCTGCTACTTACTTCCCCTACTTGTGAACAAGACTTGAGACACTTAACCTCCTCCACTTGGGGCAGCACCCTGACCCTGACCTGCAGGAGACATTCTACCCTTTTCCGCCCCTGAGCGCCTTGCTGGTGAGGTGTTTCGGGCACGTCCCATCGGGAGAAAACCAAGAGGCAGACCCCGGACCCGCTGGAGAGACTATGTCCCACAGCTGGCCGGGGAACACCTCGGGATCCTACTGGGTGAGCTGGAGGATGCAGCCGGGTTGGGAAAAAAATGGGGGCTGTGCGGAGGGCCAGTGGGTAGCACAGTGGCCTCACAGCGAGTAGGTCAGGGTTTGAGTCCCAGAGTGCGGGCAGAGCTTGAATCACTGGTTTTTCTGTGTGTAGTTTGCATGTTCTCTTTGTGTATGTGTGGGGTTTTCTGAGAAATAAAAACAATGAAGTCCAAAATGATGAGGAAGAAAAAGCTCTGTTTAATTTTACTGGTACAGAGTGAGTGGTTCACTCACAGCGGAGTATCAGATCATGTTTTTAGTGGATCTGGAAGGTTTTGTTTGAAGGATGTTAACAGGCTGTATTTAAACACCTCGGCTCCGTCTTTCCCGTCACTCCGTGGCCTACCTCTCTTCTCCTTCAGCACCTGTCCCTGTTTAAATGAGAGCAGCTCTTTTCTTAGCTCCGTGCCACCTTCCCATGGGTCCCTGCTTTCTCCTGCTCTATTTCTGCGGGCCGCACTGCATGACGGGACCCTCACAGTCTCCATCTGAATGCTCAAATAGTGCTCGGCTCCTTTTTTTTTTTTCTGGAAGCAGGAAATATTTGCTGAAGTCAGAAGTCTGAGTGTTATCACATGAGCTCAGCTACGAGTTTAAAGTCTCAGAACCAGAAAAACATGATGGTTAGTAACGGATTATTTTAAACTTGAAGTGAGTTGGAAGATTTTTTTCTGTTTGTTGTCAAAATTAAGCCCCATTTCTGGATTTTCTATCCTTTATTTTGAAATTCATGTGTCCGGTCGCTCCAAGCAGTCCAAGAGAGAGCTCCAAACAGCTGCTAGGTGGTGCTGAGTTGGGTCGAGTAGAGCTGGAACATCTCCTTGGTTGACTAAAGCTGGTTCAGCCATTGGTGGAACACACTCAGCACCACCTAGCAGGTGTTTGGAGCTCTCTCTTGGGCTGCTTGGAGCTACCGGACACATGAAACCCCCCAGCAGAGGATTAAGGAAGTTTATTGTATCATAATCTGAATGAAAAACAATGACAGAGTTTTATTATAACAAAAGAAAGGCAGTGTCTCACAGTCGGGGGAAGGATGGCTCAGTGGGTAGGGGGACCATCCTGTAACCGGAGGGTCACAGAGTTCGATCCTCCACCCCGTTTATGCCAAAGTGTCCTTCAGCAAGACAATGATAGTGGTACAGTTTGTGCCTTGCATGGCAGCTTCCATCATCAGGTGTAAATGTGTGTTAATGTGTGAATGTGAGCTTCACTGTGAAGCGCTTTAGGTACCAATGCAGGTACCTGGGTGAGAGGAAGGATGCAGCCGGGTGAGAGAAGTTTGGGTTTTACGTCTCAGGCTGTTGCCCCTGCAACCCCACCCCGGATTAGCGGAAAATAACTGAACGGAACGGAAAGGCAGTGCACAAATAAAACAATCCAACTTCCACTTGCTTTGCATCTCAAACTTGTCAGTTCATCTGTAGTTGGTACCGAATATCATAAGTTTGTGAGATATGTGGTTCACAAGAATTTACTTTGACTTTTGGTGGCGTGTGTTCATAGTTTAGTTTCATGACGTCATCAAACTCCGGCTTGTTTTTAGCCGCTGGGTTTATTAGGATCATACCTTGCGTACACCTTAAAGAGACAGGCGCACCCCTTTCATTAAGACTACGCCCACTCTGGTGGATTTATTAGGATCACACCTGACGTACGCCTTAAAGAGACAGGTACCCCTTTCATTGAAACCACGCCCACTCTGGTGGATTTATTAGGATCACACCTGGTGCACGCCTTAAAGAGACAGGTACCCCTTTCATTAACACCACGCCCACTCTGGTGGATCTTGTTTCAGCATTTCCCTCCAGGGGGCGCCACAGCAAGTCCATTCCTTCCATCTAATCCTGTCTCCTGCATCCTCTTGGGTTCATGTCTTCCTTCACTGTATCCATGAACCTCCTCTTTGGTCTTCCGCTAGACCTCCTTCCTGGCAGTCCCTCTCTCTCCTCTGCACATGTCCAAACCATCTCAGTCTGGTCTCTCTGACTTTAAAACCTCTAACATGTGCTGTTCCTCTGATCCTGTCCATCCTGGTCACTCCCAGAGAGATCCTCAGCATCTTCATCTCTGCTACAAACATCTCTGTTTCCTGTCTTTTCTTCAGTGACACTGTCTCTAGACCAATCAGCATGACCGCTTTCCCCACACTGTCTCTAGACCAATCAGCATGGCCGCTCTCACCACACTGTCTCTAGACCAATCAGCATGGCCGCTCTCACCACACTGTCTTTAGACCAAACAGCATGGGCGCTCTCACCACACTGTCTCTAGACCAATCAGCATGGCCGCTCTCACCACACTGTCTCTAGACCAATCAGCATGGCCGCTCTCACCACACTGTCTCTAGACCAATCAGCATGGCCGCTCTCACCACACTGTCTCTAGACCAATCAGCATGGCCGCTCTCACCACACTGTCTCTAGACCAATCAGCATGGCCGCTCTCACCACACTGTCTCTAGACCAATCAGCATGGCCGCTCTCACCACACTGTCTCTAGACCAATCAGCATGGCCGCTCTCACCACACTGTCTTTAGACCAAACAGCATGGCCACTCTCACCACACTGTCTTTAGACCAATCAGTATGGCCGCTCTCACCACACTGTCTCTAGACCAATCAGCATGGCCACTCTCACCACACTGTTTTTAGACCAATCAGTATGGCCGCTCTCACCACACTGTCTCTAGACCAATCAGCATGGCCGCTCTCACCACACTGTCTCTAGACCAATCAGCATGGCCGCTCTCACCACACTGTCTCTAGACCAATCAGCATGGCCGCTCTCACCACACTGTCTCTAGACCAATCAGCATGGCTGCTCTCACCACACTGTCTCTAGACCAATCAGCATGGCCGCTCTCACCACACTGTCTCTAGACCAATCAGCATGGCCGCTCTCACCACGGTTTTGAACACTTTTCGTTTACACATGCTGATAGTAAACCAGAAAAATCTTTGAAACTGTGTTTTGTAACACAGCATTTTTTGCAGGGTCTCCATGGCAACGGCCATACTATTATCCCGCTTCCATGGCAACCCTCAGTGACCTTCAGCTGTGATTCAGTGTCTCACTCGCTCTCTACCTGTGTGGGCGTGTTACACAACCAGCGTGTACACGGGATGATGTCATAGTGAGAGAACGTTTTGTGTGTGTGTGTATCCGCCTCCTAACAAAGCAACGATTGTTTTCCCTCTGTGATGGAAATATTGGCACATGGAGGGCGTGGCTTTCTTTCCAGGTGTGCGTGTGAGAGAATTCCTCATATTTTTCACTGCTTTTTTTTTTTAAGCTTGATCTCTAATATTGGGATCACCATGGCAACCGTTTGCATTCCCAAAGTGTCATTTTCTCTCTCTTTGCCCCCCTCCCTCCTCCTACTTCTTTGCTTTGGCATCACATTCAGCTGGAATGAAACCACACACACACACACACACACACACACACACACACACACACACACTCAGAGTGTTTCCTTTACAGTCTCACCTCGTGCACGCTCACCTGGAGGCTCATTTACTGAGAATTATGTAGATTTTATGCGCCGCTGCATTTTTTTCAGACCTACACAGTAATTCTCTTTACACGTCATTGACTTGGTGAATCCCACCTGCAACAAACCTCAGGTGTAAACCAACTTTAGAGACAGTGGTAGTGAGAGGAGGCAGAGATGAAGATGCTGAGGATCTCTCTGGGAGTGACCAGGATGGACAGGATCAGAGGAACAGCACATGTTAGAGGTTTGGTTTGGACATGTGCAGAGGAGAGAGAGGAACTACCAAGCAGGAGTTCTAGAGGAAGACCAAAGAGGAGGTTCATGGATGCAGAGAAGGAGGACATGAAACCAAGAGGATGCAGCAGATGGGGTTAGATGGAAGACATTGACTTGATGTGGTGCCCACCGGGGTGGAATGCTGATCGGAGAAGAAGAAGATCTCCATCCTGCTACGACCACGCCTCTAGCACTCCATATATAGATCATGCAAACAATGTGATGCATATGTAACAATATTCTAATGAGCCGATGGCTCCTGGAAATACTCCTGAAAAATGACAAGGTGTTGAGGTGTCGTCACCTACAAGTAAAAGAGAGAAAGACTGTCGCCACGGCAACTCTGGGATTGATACATTGATCTGTGTGTGAATTAAAAAAAGAAATTTTTCAAACTTAGTGATAAAGATAGAAAGCAACGACGCACCAGGACTCATGTCGGGCATAGAAAGTGGAACAAGTAAAACACAGCTTGAGTTTGAGGCATTGGGTGTGTTGAGAAATTGAGAGCGGCCATGCTGATTGGTCTAGAGACAGTGTGGTGAGAGCGGCCATGCTGATTGGTCTAGAGACAGTGTGATGAGAGCGGCCATGCTGATTGGTCTAGAGACAGTGTGGTGAGAGCGGCCATGCTGATTGGTCTAGAGACAGTGTGGTGAGAACGGCCATGCTGATTGGTCTAGTGACAGTGTGGTGAGAGCAGCCATGCTGATTCGTCTAGAGACAGTGTGGTGAGAGCGGCCATGCTGATTGGTCTAGAGACAGTGTGGTGAGAGCGGCCATGCTGATTCGTCTAGTGACAGTGTGGTGAGAGCAGCCATGCTGATTGGTCTAGAGACAGTGTGGTGAGAGCGGCCATGCTGATTGGTCTAGAGACAGTGTGGTGAGAGCGGCCATGCTGATTGGTCTAGAGACAGTGTGGTGAGAGCGGCCATGCTGATTGATCTAGAGACAGTGTGGTGAGAGCGGCCAATTAGGATTGGTCTAGAGACAGTGTGGTGAGAGCAGCCATGCTGATTGGTCTAGAGACAGTGTAGTGAGAGCGGCCATGCTGATTGGTCTAGAGACAGTGACACTGATTCAAAGACAGGAAACAGAGATGTTTGTAGCAGAGATGAAGATCCTGAGGATCTCCATTTTTTTCTAACCTGTGAGCGTAGGAGCGTCTCATCCACTGGACTAATCAATGTTTTTTTTTCATTTTATTTTTGTCCCACTTTTGTTTACATCCAATCAAAGTGACTAAATTTTCGTTTTAACCACCAATCATTCACTAAAAATCGTTTTCGGGTTTCATCTTGTCATCTGAACCGCTAACAGGTGTGGGGGTTGCCGGAGTCTATCTGGGCTGATTTCAGGCGAGAGGCAGGGTACACTTCAAACAGGTCACCAGTCTGTTGTGGGGCCACACACACACACTCATTCCTAGGGACAATCACTCTAACATGAATGTTTTTTGAGAGTGGGAGGAGACCAGCGTACGGCGTATGGAGAGAACATGCAAATTCCACACAGATTGACTAGTGATTCAAGCCCTCTTCTCCTCTCTGGGACTTAAACCCTTGACCATGTAGATGTGAGCCCACCGTGCTACCCATGGAATCACCGCGCAGCCTGCAACTGGTTCTTAACTCCCCAAATTTATTTCTAGAAAAGAAAAAATGTTAGATTTTTTTAAAAATATATTTTTAGTTCAAACTAACTAAGTAAAAACGAGCGTTAATCTGATGCTTGTTTTTCTGTTTGCAAATTTAAACAAGAAAACGGCTTGTTTTTCAATATTAAAATCCCGTTCCGTCATCTTCCACTTATCCGGGGTCAGGTCGCAGGGGCAACAGCCTCAGACGGAAAGCCCAGGCTTCTCTCACCCCGGCTGCATCCTCCAGCTCACCCAGAAGGATCCCGAGTCATTCCCCATCCAGCTGTGAGACATAGTCTCTCCAGCAGGTCCGGGGTCTGCATCTTGGTCTCCTCCCAGTGGGACGAGCCCGAAACAGCTCGCCCGCGAGGCGCTCGGGGGGCATCCTGACCAGATGCCCGAACCACCCCATCTGGCTCCTCTCGACCTGGAGGAGGAGCGGCTCGACACCGAGCTCCTCCCGGATGGCAGAGCTCCTCACCTGATCTCTGAGTAAGAGCCCAGCCACCCAGAGGAAGATCATTTCGGTCGCTTGTACCCGCGATCTCATTCCTCCGGTCACCACCCACAGCTGGTGACCATGGGTGAGGGTAGGAACGTAGATCCTGGTTACCATGGTGAGGGTAGGAACATAGATCCTGGTTACCATGTTGAGGGTAGGAACGTAGATCCTGGTTACCATGGTGAGGGTAGGAACGTAGATCCTGGTTACCATGGTGAGGGAAGGAACGTAGATCCTGGTTACCATGGTGAGGGTAGGAACGTAGATCCTGGTTACCAAGGTGAGGGAAGGAACATAGATCCTGGTTACCATGGTGAGGGTAGGAACGTAGATCCTGGTTACCATGGTGAGGGTAGGAACGTAGATCCTGGTTACCATGGTGAGGGTAGGAACATAGATCCTGGTTACCATGGTGAGGGTAGGAACATAGATCCTGGTTACCATGGTGAGGGTAGGAACATAGATCCTGGTTACCATGTTGAGGGTAGGAACATAGATCCTGGTTACCATGGTAAGGGTAGGAACATAGATCCTGGTTACCATGGTGAGGGTAGGAACGTAGATCCTGGTTACCATGGTGAGGGAAGGAACGTAGATCCTGGTTACCATGGTGAGGGTAGGAACGTAGATCCTGGTTACCATGGTGAGGGTAGGAACGTAGATCCTGGTTACCATGGTGAGGTTAGGAATGTAGACCCTGGTTACCATGGTGAGGGAAGGAACGTAGATCCTGGTTACCATGGTGAGGGTAGGAACGTAGATCGACTTGTAAATCGAGAGCTTTGCTTTTCGGCTCAGCTCTCTCTTTACCATGATGGACCGATGCAGCGTCCTATTATTAAAGTTATTAAAATTCTCAAAATGGAAATTAAATGGTGGCAAAAAACCCGGAGCACCATGAACAGGTGTGAACGTGTGATGTCACAGCCTGTTGGCACATCCATGAAATGGGGTACGTCTCGTCCTCCGCCCGTCCTCCGCCCATCTGATGTGTTTCTTTGCTTTAGAAACGGCACAGTGATGGATTCTCATTAGTTAATTGATCCAACTACTGTAGTTGGAAAAGCATGAGGATGGAGGTCTGTAAGCTGTGCTCAGTAAGCTGCTTAGCAGGCCTGCTGGGAAATGACTGCATGCTTTAGAAGATCAGCTGACAGGTTGCATGGGGTGGGGGGGGGGGGGGTTTGCCAGAGCAAGATGATCCAATCAGGCTCAAAGATAAAAGCAGATGGAGCAAGTTAAAGCAGGTTTGTTGTCGTCCTGAACAAGTCAGAGTAGTTTTTAAAGAGAGGTTCTTTTGTGGGGTTAATAGTTCTTATCTTGAAGGATACAACGTTACCTTGAGCATGAAGACGAGGAACAGCAGTACCTGAGGGGAGTGACTAGTGCACTTAAATACTTCTCCACAGGGTTCAAACGTACGTCATCAGACTGTCTACATGATGAATCTGTTAGAGGTCACCAGGTGATGGAAACCAGATGTAGAAAAGGAATGCTCTTTGTCTATCAGCCAATCACCACACTTGTTCTATCCTGTGTTTTAAAATTGAACCAATCACTCTCTCCGTCTGATTTTTCTATTGAATTGAAACTACTTTATTGATACCCGAAGGATCAAACAGAAAGACAGAATGAAGAGAGGATGAAAGGAGTCTGATGGAGGATGGCTCCTCCGAGCAGTGGGGTTGCAGGAGTCTGTCAATGAAGCTACTACCAAGATGGAGGATGTGGGAGGGGTTTCATCCAGAGATCCAGTCCACCCGGTCATCTAGTTTAGTTCGCTGGCGTCCTTCGGTCTCCACATCAGCTCCCCAACAGAGAAGAACAGGACATGGAGACCCTCTCCATCATGGACCTGTAGAACATGGATCTCCATGTTCTACAGGGTTTCCGTGTTCCATTATGGAGAGGGTCTCCATGTTCTAGGGGTCCATCATGGAGAGGGTCTCCGTGATAGAGAGGGTCTCCATGTCCCGTTCTTCTCTGTTGGTGAGCTGGTGTGGAGACAAAAGGACACCAGCGAACTAAACTAGCAGACCAGGAGGACTGGATCTGTGGTTGGAACCCCTCTCACATCCTCCATCTTGGGAGTAGCTTCGTTGACAGACTCCTGCAACCCCACTGCTCGGAGGAGCCGTCCTCCATCAGACTGTCATCCTCTCGTCAGCCTGTCTTTCCGTTTGATCCTTCAGGGATTAAGACTGTAGTTCCCATTAAACAAGCTACGATTCAATGAGTGAAAAGTGTGTGTTTCATTGTTTCTGTGAATTGTCACTGTCTCCCCACAAGGTCTCTATGTGTGTGTCTCTTTGGCTCAATGTTGGCTCTTTGTGTGTCTTTTCTTGACACTGCCTGCACATTCAGAAGCGGCAGCCTGTAGGTATATATGCCAGCCAAGCTGCATGCCCACCTTCCACTTTTCTTCAGTTATTTCTCACCTTTTATCAACACTTGCTTTGCTTTTTGTTTGTTTTGTGTGTGTGTGTGTGTGTGTGTGTGTGTGTGTGTGAAGTTGTTTCAGTGTCCATCTTTCTGTGTTTCCGTCTCATCCTGTCTGGTTCACTGCACGGACTTTGCACGGGTTTACGTTGTTATTCTTTATTTAATATTTCTTCTTTTTTTGCTTAGATTTTGCTGTATTTTTGCAGAGTTTGAATGTTTTCTCTGTTTTTTTGTGTGCAGGGGATGTGCTGTTCCAGATGGCCGAAGTCCACAGACAGATCCAAGTACAGCTGGAGGAAATGGTGTGTGTTTGTCTGTCTGTCTGTCTGTATGGATCAGGTTAGCCAGCGGGTGAAAGATCTATCTACTCGTAGAAATCTTTATACCAGGGGTGCCCAAACTTTTTAGTCCCAAGATCTACTTTTCAAGTATCAAACCTCCTGAGATCTGGTAATGGTAGGAACGCAGATCCTGGTTACCATGGTGAGGGTAGGAACGTAGATCCTGGTCACCATGGTGAGGGTAGGAACGTGGATCCTGGTTACCATGGTGAGGGTAGGAACGTAGATCCTGGTTACCATGGTGAGGGTACGAACGTAGATCCTGGTTACCATGGTGAGGGTAGGAACGTAGATCCTGGTTACCATGGTGAGGGTAGGAACGTGGATCCTGGTTACCATGGTGAGGGTAGGAACGTAGATCCTGGTTACCATGGTGAGGGTACGAACGTAGATCCTGGTTACCATGGTGAGGATAGGAATGTAGATCCTGGTTACCATGGTGAGGGTAGGAACGTGGATCCTGGTTACCATGGTGAGGGTAGGAACGTAGATCCTGGTTACCATGGTGAGGGTACGAACGTAGATCCTGGTTACCATGGTGAGGATAGGAATGTAGATCCTGGTTACCATGGTGAGGGTAGGAACGTAGATCCTGGTTACCATGGTGAGGGTAGGAACGCAGATCCTGGTTACCATGGTGAGGATAGGAACGTAGATCCTGGTTACCATGGTGAGGGTAGGAACGTGGATCCTGGTTACCATGGTGAGGGTAGGAACGTAGATCCTGGTTACCATGGTGAGGGTAGGAACGCAGATCCTGGTTACCATGGTGAGGGTAGGAACGTAGATCCTGGTTACCATGGTGAGGGTAGGAACGTGGATCCTGGTTACCATGGTGAGGGTACGAACGTAGATCCTGGTTACCATGGTGAGGATAGGAATGTAGATCCTGGTTACCATGGTGAGGGTAGGAATGTAGATCCTGGTTACCATGGTGAGGGTAGGAACGTGGATCCTGGTTACCATGGTGAGGGTAGGAACGTAAAACCCGGTTACCATGATTTTTTTTTTTTCCAGTTGAAATCCTTCCACAATGAGCTTCTTTCTGAACTGGAGAAGAAAGTTGAACTGGACGCCAGATATTTAACGGTGAGTCTTTAAAATCTCCTGTTATGTGACCAGGCTCTCACGCTGACAGTGTTCACCTCTTTAAATATTTAACCAGAGAAAGAAACTCAATGTTTTTATTTTTCTGCTCAAAGTCCACAGGATCTAAATTCTTTTCTTTTGTAATCTAATCCTCTTTCCTTCAGATTAAACCTTTTTCTCTGTAACAGATTGTTTTTGGATTTAATCAGGATTTAACAGTTTGATCCTGAACCAAACGTCTCATACTAAAAACTTACATGTTTCATCCATAAGATTGAATGTTTCGGTTTGATTAAATTTGTTCCTAACCAACTTAAGTCGGTCAGTCATGATCACAACTATTGACAGCTTAATAAAACCTGGTTCTATCAGACCTCAGAAACCCCTGATACTCCAGTAGGACGGTCGGACCCCTGGTACTCCAGTAGGACGGTCGGACCCCTGGTACTCCAGTAGGACGGTCGGACCCCTGGTACTCCAGTAGGACGGTCGGACCCCTGGTACTCCAGTAGGACGGTCGGACCCCTGGTACTCCAGTGGGACGGTCTGACCCCTGGTACTCCAGCGGGACGATCGGACCCCTGGTACTCCAGCGGGACGGTCGGACCCTTGGTACTCCAGCGGGACGATCGGACCCCTGGTACTCAAGCGGGACGGTCTGACCCCTGGTGCTCCAGTAGGACGGTCTGACCCCTGGTATTCGAGCGGGACGGTCGGACCCCTGGTACTCCAGCGGGACGGTTGGACCACTGGTACTCCAGTGGGACGGTCGGACCCCTGGTACTCCAGCGGGACGGTCGGACCCCTGGTACTCCAGCGGGACGGTCGGACCCCTGGTACTCCAGCGGGACGGTCTGACCCATGGTACTCCAGCGGGACGGTTGGACCCCTGGTACTCCAGTAGGACGGTCTGACCCCTGGTACTCCAGTGGGACGGTCTGACCCCTGGTACTCCAGTAGGACGGTCGGACCCCTGGTGCTCCAGTGGGACGGTCGGACCCCTGCTGCTCCAGTGGGACGGTCGGACCCCTGGCGCTCCAGCGGGACGGTCGGACCATGGCGCTCCAGCGGGACGGTCGAACCCCTGGAACTCCAGCGGGATGGTCGGACCTCTGGTACTCCAGTGGGACGGTCGGACCCCTGGTAGTCCAGTGGGACGGTCGGACCCCTGGTACTCTAGTGGGACGGTCGGACCCCTGGTACTCTAGTAGGACGGTCGGACCCCTGGTACTCCAGTGGGACGGTCGGACCCCTGGTACTCCAGAGCGACGGTCGGACCCCTGGTACTCCAGAGCGATGGTCGGACCCCTGGTACTCCAGTGGGACGGTCTGACCCCTGGTACTCTAGTGGGACGGTCGGACCCCTGGTACTCCAGAGGGACGGTCGGACCCCTGGTACTCCAGTGGGATGGTCGGACCCCTGGTACTCCAGTGGGACGTTTGAACCCCTGGTACTCCAGTGGGACGGTCTGACCCCTGGTACTCCAGTGGGACGTTTGAACCCCTGGTACTCCAGTGGGATGGTCGGACCCCTGGTACTCCAGTGGGATGGTCGGACCCCTGGTACTCCAGTGGGACGTTTGAACCCCGGTACTCCAGTGGGACGTTTGAACCCCTGGTACTCCAGTGGGACGTTTGAACCCCTGGTACTCCAGTGGGACGTTTGAACCCCTGGTACTCCAGTGGGACGGTCGGACCCCTGGTACTCCAGTGGGACGTTTGAACCCCTGGTACTCCAGTGGGACGTTTGAACCCCTGGTACTCCAGTGGGACGGTCTGACCCCTGGTACTCCAGTGGGACAGTCGGACCCCTGGTACTCCAGTGAGGAAGCTCATTTTGTCCATACCCAGTGGAATGATTTCGTCAGCTTGTTATTGGTTAAAATGATTTCCAGTGTGTTGGGTGGGTCTCTGTGGGTAATGTCTGAGACGTGGTGTGGAGTCTTGTGAGAGCAATCATAGAAACAATAGACAGAAAGAAGCAGCCAGACTTCTCAGGATCAAATTCTAACACACAATGTTTCTCTTTGTACGCGTCGCTCGGACGAAAAGACGAAGCAAGAAATCTTTAAAAGTCAAACCCGGCTTAAGGTTTACGTTTAACGTCTGAAAAAAATATAAATAAAATGTCATAAAAAAGTCAAATCAGCCATTTAGTGAGAGTTTCTAGAATCTTTTTTTCAGCCGGATGGTAGAAGAGGATTCATGTGTGGGAAGAACAATAAGATCAGGATAAAAACGCTGATCCCTGTCAGCAGTTAAACTCCTATTTTAACAGAAAAAAAATGATGCAAACGCAGCAGAACTGCAGCTCAACGTGGTGAAGAAACACCCCTCCCCACATCAACGCAAAGCCTTCCTCTCAACCAGCTTAAAAAAAATTCACAGTCAAAAAAAACACTCATTTAAACAGAATAGAGTCAGAAAAAAAAAACATTCTTCTCCTTTTGGCATTTCCCTCCAGAGGGCGCCACAGCAAGTCAGTTTCTTCCATCTAACCCTATCTCCTGCATCCTCTTCAGTCACACCAACTATCTTCATGTCTTCCTTCACTGTATCCATGAACCTCCTCTTTGGTCTTCCTCTAGTCCTCTTTCCTGGTGGTTCCAAACCCAGCATCCTTCTTCTGATGTACTCTCTCTCTCTCCTCTGCACATGTCCAAACCATCTCAGTCTGACCTCTCTGACTTTAAAACCTCTAACATGTGCTGTTCCTCTGATCCTGTCCATCCTGGTCACTCCCAGAGAGATCCTCAGCATCTTCATCTCTGCTACAAACATCTCTGTTTCCTGTCTTTTCCTCAGTGACACTGTCTCTAGACCAATCAGCATGGCCGCTCTTACCACACTGTCTCTAGACCAATCAGCATGGCCGCTCTCACCACACTGTCTCTAGACCAATCAGCATGGCCGCTCTCACCACACTGTCTCTAGACCAATCAGCATGGCCGCTCTCACCACACTGTCTCTAGACCAATCGGCATGGCCGCTCTCACCACACTGTCTCTAGACCAATCAGCATGGCCGCTCTCACCACACTGTCTCTAGACCAATCAGCATGGCCGCTCTCACCACACTGTCTCTAGACCAATCAGCATGGCCGCTCTCACCACACTTTCTCTAGACCAATCAGCATGGCCGTTCTCACCACGGTTTTCTACACTTTGCCTTTCATCTCACAGGGAGGAGACCGAGAGGCAGACCCCGAACCTGCTGGAGAGACCATGTCTCACAGCTGGCCAGGGAACGACTCGGGACCCTCCTGGGTGAGATGGAGGATGCAGCCGGGGTGAGAGAAGTCAGCAGAAGACGTCAGAATAGAGCCTTTCATTTTATCTGAAACTCTTCTGTCACACCTGATACTTTTCTCCACCCGTTCCAGCCTGCTTGCACACGCTTCTTCACCTCTGTTCCACACTCTCCATTGCTCTGGACTGTTGATCCTAGACACTTAAAATCTTCCACCTTCTTTCTCTCTTCTCCCTGTAACCTCACTTTTCCATTTGGATCCCTCTCATTCACACACATGTACTCTGTTTTACTCTGACTAATCTTCAAACCTCCACCTCTGCAGCTTTTCCTCGTCCTCTTTACTCCTCTCACTACAGATCACAATGTCATCTGTAAACAATAACAAGAAAAAAATAACATTCAAATCTATAAAAAGATCAAATTGATTTATCAGTTATTTTTATTTATGCTTTTATTTTGTAATAATTTCTTTGAACCAATCAGTCGCTCCGGTTCTTTGTTGCCACGACGACGGTCGAGTGTGAAGAGTTTCAAATTCAGACAAAATTAGTTAGAATATTTTCTGGAGTAAAATTTGTCGTTTTGCATAAAAAAGATGTTTAACTTAAAATTTTATTGAAGTAAAAATTTGACAAAGAACAATAAAAATGTTAAATTACAGATTTAAAACTGGCTTCACGGTGGCCCTACAGCAAGTGGGTCAGGGGTTTGGGTTCTGGAGTGGGTGCGAGACTTGATTCACTGTCCTTTCTGTGTGTAGTTTGCATGTTCTCCCATGTATTTGTGGGTTTTCTTTGGTTTCCTCCATAAATATGCACGTTTGTTTGATTGAAGATTTAAAGACAAATAGAGGTTTTAATTTGATTTTTTTTTTCACTGCTTTTTCTTTCATTTTCAGGAATAAAATGAGTCAAAATTCATCTTTTTGTTGGAGATATTTTCAAATTAAAACAGATTATTAGATAAACTCTTAAAATGAAAATAAAACCTCTTTAATCCAGATTTATTTTTTCCTGAGACGAGCTTTCAGAACTAAAACGTGTCACCATCCGTCTCTGCAGAATTCATATGAACGGAGCTTCGCTCTGCAGCTTTCACACCACACGCTGTTTCCATGGCAACGCAGCTGCCTGCAAACAAAAAAAACTCATACGCTGAGGAAATGAGTTATTTATTTATTTAGATTTTTATTTGTTTTTTATAAAAAATATGATACAAAACAACTTTAAGGGGAAAAAAAACCAGCAGCGACGTTCGTTTTGTCACATTTTAACACATTTTTTATGGAACATTCATTCATTCGTCTTCTGAATTGGTTATTCGTGACTAGGTCATGAAGGATGGCGTATCCTGGCTGATTCAAGAGGCAGGGTACACCCTAAACAGGTCGCCAGGCTGTCGTGGGGCCACACACATACAACCATCCACACACACTCATTCCTAGGGGTAATTTCAAGCAGCCAATCATCAACATGTACCGTAATTTCACGGCCATAAGGTGCATAAAAAAGTCTTATTTTCTTCAAAATGAGCGGTGCGCCTTGTGTGTGAGAAAAAGCGGACCTAAAAAAAAACGCGGTGCCCGCGAGGCGGACCTGAAAGAAAAGGCATGAGAACGTTAAAGAGTGAAGTGTGAGCGGCGTGGGAGCGATGGATGACCGAAGGGTGGAAGGCAGCGCCGGGCGAGTTACGCTACAGTTTGCCAATGGATTGTAGATGCTTGGACTAACGTGTCTGCTGGTACTGTTATCCGAGCTTTCTCAAAAGCTGGTATCCTTTCTGAGGAGCCGCACAGTACAGACAGTGACTTTGACAGCGAGGAGCGAAGTGGACCTGCTCTGAAACAGAGGATGAGGACTTTGATGGATTTGAATAAAGACTATTACCGGTAATGTGTTTGTTTAGTATCGTTACTACTTAAATAAAACACAACCAAACTCAGTTTTACTCCTGATCTATTTTTAATACACACATTTGCATGCTTACGTGTGTGTTGTTGTAAGCAAGTGTGTGACTGAGACTGCACCTTTTCGTACGGTGCGCCTTATGGTCGTGAAATTACAGTATGTTTTTGGAGGAAACCAGAGAAAACCCACACATACACAGGAGAACATGCAAACTCCACACAGAAAGTCCACTACTCCAAGCCTCACCCCTACCCAGGACTCAAACCCAGACCCTTCGCCACTGTGCCGCCTCACAACATGTGCATTTTCAAAAAAACTAATTAGTCTCTACACCATGAGAGAGAGGAGGTGTACTCTATTGATCCCTCACCGGGGAAATTATGGGCATTACACTACAGACCCCTTTTCGGACCCCTCCATGGTTTCCAGGTGGGAGGGATGGCGGGATAGCAGGGTGTTCAGGTGCTTATTTTCTGCACTGTATACTGTCTATTTCTTCTTGTTGCTGCTGTAACGCACAAATTTCCCAAATGTGGAATCAATAAAGTAATCTATCTATCTATCTAGCAGGCTGGCACGACACGCCAACGGTGGGAGAAACGGGGGGGGGGTTAGGTGTCTTCTCCAAGGATCCTAGACGTGAGCTCAGTGGGATTAGATCCTGAGAACTTCCGAGGACAGACTTTCTACCACTGAGCTATCTTCTCCTGATACATCTTAGGGGCACCCATGCATAATATGAGGAGAATATGCATACTCCACACAGAAAGGCCAGTCTCCTAAGGCCTGTCCCACTTGGGATTTGAACCCCAACCTTCTTGCTGTGGGGCTACTATGTCAGGACGGGGTCTATTGGAGAGACTCATTTTTTTTTTACATAATTCATCCCTAAACAGGGAAATTTGTGTGCTGCATTACACCGCAGCAGGCTGGCACTGAGGAAAAGACAGGAAGCAGAGATGTTTGTATCAGAGATGAAGATGCTGAGGATCTCTCTGGGAGTGACCAGGATGGACAGGATCAGAGGAACAGCACATGTTAGAGGTTTTAAAGTCAGAGAGGTCAGACTGAGATGGTTTGGACATGTGCAGAGGAGAGAGAGAGAGTACATCAGAAGAAGGATGCTGGGTTTGGAACCACCAGGAAAGAGGACTAGAGGAAGACCAAAGAGGAGGTTCATGGATACAGTGAAGGAAGACATGAAGATAGTTGGTGTGACCGAAGAGGATGCAGGAGATAGGGTTAGATGGAAGAAACTGACTTGATGTGGCGCCCCCTGAAGGGAAATGATGGAAGGAAAACAAGAAGCAGGCTGGCACATTGACACCTATGCTGGGAGAAACAGGGGGTTAGGTGTCTTCTCCAAGGATACCTAGACATGAGCTCTTTGGGATTCAATCCTGCAAACTTCAAAGGCGAATTTTTTACCACTGAGCTATCGCCACCTCCTTTTGGTAGGTATTAGTACCACCCAAGGTACACTCCTCCTGGGAGGAGTAGGTGGTAGTACCCAAACATGTCACTATGTTTGGGTACTATTTGAATGCTTAAATTCTAGTGGAAGCTGGACGTGTTTCATATTTTCTGCTTCACTCAAACTTTATGCTGTGTTGTGCACATGTAATCAGGGGGTGAACGCTGAAGGAAGAACATCAGCTCACAGCTTGTCAATCCCTCCATCTTCCTCGTTTTGATGAAATTATTTCTCTAAAGACAAAAAAAAAATACCCAAACTTTTCTTCCAATTCATAAAAACTGTCTTTGCTCTGGAGGCTTGTTTATTTGTGGTTGTTTAAGGTGTCATTTCCTCTTTGTTGCCCCACACAGGCGGCCCTGAAGAAGTACCAGATGGAACACAAGAACAAAGGAGAGAGTCTGGAGAAGTGCCAGGGCGAATTAAAGAAGCTGCGCAGGAAGAGCCAGGGCAGCAAAAACCCTTCCAAGTACGGCGAGAAGGAGATGCAGGTGAGGCTTCGCTTTCATGCATAATTTACTCCATCTAGAAACAAAAATCAGACGTCTGCTTTACTTTCTGACGTGTTGGTGAACATGAAGAAGGAAGCAGCTAAGCTGGAGGCGAGGAGTCGTATCGCCGCTCCTCAGACAGAGAAATTCTAAAATGAAGTCCTAGATTTTTAATCTTATTTTTACTCTTCTTGACGTTTTTATTTATATTTATAGACATTCTGACTTTATTATCCGTTCCGTTATGTTGTCTTCGCTCATCTGGGGTCGAGTCGCCGGGGCAACAGACTCAGACGAGTGAGTGAGGCTGAGTGAGAGCCTACCCTACAGATCAAGATCATTTCAGCCGCTTGTATCTGTGATCTTGTTCTTTCAGTCACCAGCCAAACTGGTTACCATGGTGAGGGTAGGAATGTAGATCCTGGTTACCATGGTGAGGGTAGGAACGTAGATCCTGGTTACCATGGTGAGGGTAGGAACGTAGATCCTGGTTACTATGGTGAAAGTAGAAACGTAGGTCCTGGTTACCATGGTGAGGGTAGGAACGTAGATCCTGGTTACCATGGTGAGGGTAGGAACGTAGATCCTGGTTACCATGGTGAGGGTAGGAATGTAGATCCTGGTTACCGTGGTGAGGGTAGGAACGTAGATCCTGGTTACCGTGGTGAGGGTAGGAACGTAGATCCTGGTTACCATGGTGAGGGTAGGAACGTAGATCCTGGTTACCGTGGTGAGGGTAGGAACGTAGATCCTGGTTACCATGGTGAGGGTAGGAACGTAGATCCTGGTTACCATGGTGAGGGTAGGAACGTAGATCCTGGTTACCATGGTGAGGGTAGGAACGTAGATCCTGGTTACCATGGTGAGGGTAGGAACGTAGATCCTGGTTACCATGGTGAGGGTAGGAACGTAAATCTTGGTTATCACGGTGAGGGTAGGAACGTAGATCCTGGTTACCATGGTGAGGGTAGGAATGTAGATCCTGGTTACCGTGGTGAGGGTAGGAACGTAGATCCTGGTTACCATGGTGAGGATAGGAACGTAGATCCTGGTTACCATGGTGAGGGTAGGGACGTAGATCCTGGTTACCATGGTGAGGGTAGGAACGTAGATCCCGGTTACCATGGTGAGGGTAGGAACGTAGATCCTGGTTACCATGGTGAGGGTAGGGACGTAGATCCTGGTTACCATGGTGAGGGTAGGGACGTAGATCCTGGTTACCATGGTGAGGGTAGGAATGTAGATCCTGGTTACCATGGTGAGGGTAGGAATGTAGATCCTGGTTACCATGGTGAGGGTAGGAATGTAGATCCTGGTTACCATGGTGAGGGTAGGCACGTAGATCCTGGTTACCATGGTGAGGGTAGGAATGTAGATCCTGGTTACCATGGTGAGGGTAGGAATGTAGATCCTGGTTACCATAGTGAGGGTAGGAATGTAGATCCTGGTTACCATGGTGAGGGTAGGAATGTAGATCCTGGTTACCATGGTGAGGGTAGGAATGTAGATCCTGGTTACCATGGTGAGGGTAGGAATGTAGATCCTGGTTACCATGGTGAGGGTATTTTTGCTGGTTAAAAAATGTTTAGTGTTGTTCCTTCATCGTCAGATTAAAAGATGTAATCATGTTGTTTTTTAATCACACTGAAGACGAGCAGTGAAGTGTGTTTAACCTCCTGAAAATGTTCGGTCTGTTACGAAGCAAACATCTCCAAAAGTTTTACTGACACGCCGTCATGCACGTCAAGGCGAAGCGGCGTGAGGAGGCGTTATCGATCTGACCGATGTCACATCATGTCTGTTTCACTTCATCAGAACACAGATGATCTCATCTCACAGCATCGAGTCTGTAAACACAGAGCTCTCCTTAAAGAGAAGGACCCACTCTAAACCTGACCAGCTCAAAGAGGAGGAAAAAAAGAGGGTTTATATGTAACGGTTCATCTGAATCTATCTGACTACGTTTAGAAGTGAGTGGACAGATGGAAGGAGATGATTCTGTTTTCTCTGAGGAGATAAAAAAACTCGGCTCTCACTTCATGCGGATCTGAACAGAGATGGACTCTGAGCGTAAAAAGCCATTTTCGGCAAATGTTCCTGGAACAGGAAAGAGGTTGAGTGCTTTTCTCTTCCCTTTGAATCAGTCTGCAGCCCGAGCAGCCAAATGCAAATAAAAACAGGTTAAACGGAACAGAGGATTTAAAACAGAAAACTCTCAAGAAGGATGTGGTTCGATGTGGAACGTAGGTCAATCTGAGGTGGGGTTCAAGGGGCTTTAACTCTAAACAAAGTCAGAAGCTGTAAATGTTCTCACCTTCTCCAGCTCATTTCTCCCTGCGTTGGTTCTCAAAGTGTTTTACATCATAGCTCACATTCATTCATACCTGATGGTGGAAGCTGACCTGCAAGCTGGAAACCACCATCAGGAGACAGAGACACCTCACTATAAACTCTGGGCGAGGGATCGAACCGCCAACCTTCTGGTTATAGGATAGTCACCCTACCTACCAAGCCATCCTTTTCCTAAATAAAAAACACACATAAAGGCCTGTCGGAGTGGGACCATACATGAGAACATTCCAGCACATCATGGAAATGATTAATTAAGACGTATGCATGTTGTTAATCACCATGTTTGAAATGATTTTGAAACCGTGTGCTGTCGGGCACATCTTGTACCTAGAGATAAAAGATCAAGCTGTGAATTAAATGGACCGGCTTCAAAAGCTGACATGGATTCTTGGTGTAGGAACGTAGATCCTGGTTACCATGGTGAGGGTAGGAACGTAGATCCTTGTTACCATGGTGAGGGCGGGAACGTAGATCCTGGTTACCATGGTGAGGGCGGGAACGTAGATCCTGGTTACCATGGTGAGGGTAGGAACAAGTGATCCTGGTTACCATGGTGAGGGTAGGAACATAGATCCTGGTTACCATGGTGAGGATAGGAACGTAGATCCTGGTTACCATGGTGAGGATAGGAACGTAGATCCTGGTTACCATGGTGAGGATAGGAACGTAGATCCTGGTTACCATGGTGAGGGTAGGAACATAGATCCCGGTTACCATGGTGAGGATAGGAACGTAGATCCTGGTTACCATGGTGAGGGTAGGAACGTAGATCCTGGTTACCATGGTGAGGGTAGGAATGTAGATCCTGGTTACCATGGTGAGTGTAGGAACATAGATCCTGGTTACCATGGTGAGGGTAGGAACGTAGATCCTGGTTACCACGGTGAGGGTAGGAACGTAGATCCTGGTTACCATAGTGAGGGTAGGAACGTAGATCCTGGTTACCATGGTGAGGGTAGGAACGTAGATCCTGGTTACCACGGTGAGGGTAGGAACGTAGATCCTTGGTTACGATGGTGAGGGTAGGAACGTAGATCCTGGTTACCATGGTGAGGGTAGGAACGTAGATCCTGGTTACCATAGTGAGGGTAGGAACGTAGATCCTGGTTACCATGGTGAGGGTAGGAACATAGATCCTGGTTACCATGGTGAGGGTAGGAACGTAGATCTTGGTTACCATGGTGAGGGTAGGAACGTAGATCCTGGTTACCATGGTGAGGGTAGGAACGTAGATCCTGGTTACCATGGTGAGGATAGGAACGTAGATCCTGGTTACCATGGTGAGGGTAGGAACGTAGATCCTGGTTGCCATGGTGAGGGTAGGAACGTAGATCCTTGTTACCATGGTGAGGGTAGGAACGTAGATCCTGGTTACCATGGTGAGGGTAGGAACGTAGATCCTGGTTACCATGGTGAGGATAGGAACGTAGATCCTGGTTACCATGGTGAGGGTAGGAACGTAGATCCTGGTTACCATGGTGAGGGTAGGAACGTAGATCCTGGTTACCATGGTGAGGATAGGAACGTAGATCCTGGTTACCATGGTGAGGGTAGGAACGTAGATCCTGGTTGCCATGGTGAGGGTAGGAACGTAGATTCTTGTTACCATGGTGAGGGTAGGAACATAGATCCCGGTTACCATGGTGAGGATAGGAACGTAGATCCCGGTTACCATGGTGAGGGTAGGAACATAGATCCTGGTTGCCATGGTGAGGGTAGGAACGTAGATTCTTGTTACCATGGTGAGGGTAGGAACATAGATCCCGGTTACCATGGTGAGGATAGGAACGTAGATCCTGGTTACCATGGTGAGGATAGGAACGTAGATCCTGGTTGCCATGGTGAGGGTAGGAACGTAGATTCTTGTTACCATGGTGAGGGTAGGAACGTAGATCCTGGTTACCATGGTGAGGGTAGGAACGTAGATCCTGGTTACCATGGTGAGGGTAGAAATGTAGACCGATTTCAACAATTTCTAAAAAAAAGCAAACTTTTAAGAAAATCTTTCTAAATAACGAGTGAAATGTAAGATTTTTTTTCGACCAGCAGAGAGGATTTGAAGACGTTCAGAGTTCATCTCAGTCTGCTGTAAATAGAAGTCATATTTCATCCTTCCACGTTTCGGTGTCTCACTGAGCGATGAAGTATCTGTTAGGTTTCAGCAGCATCATTATGTCTGAACGCCCAGCAGGACCACACACAGATTCTCTTCGCATATTGAACGTGTATTAAACTAATAACCCCAATCCCACTCCTCAGTCTGTTTGACGGGTCAATTTAAACCGGACTGAACATCGGGCCGCGGACGCAAATCAATCTTTTCATTTGCAGCCGGCCGGGTGATCACAGCCATAGGAGGGATGAAACCCACAGACGGACGCTCCACACAAACACTCATTAAACAGAAAACAGAAAGAAATGGAATGAAAAATTTATCACTTTGATTTTTAAGTGTTTTTTAACGCTTCCCTCAACACACACACACACACACACACACATAGAAACACACATACACCATTGTTCTGCTGATATTCCCACTCATTCACAATCTGGTTACCGTGGCAACACCAAGGTCGTTGCTTGTTCTTTGTAATGGACAGGTAGCCACGCACACACACACACACACACACACACACACACACACACACACACACACCATCAGGACTTCCTCTTGATGGTGGTTTCCAGCTTACATGCCAGCGTCCACCATCAGGTATGAATGTGTGTGTGAACCAACGCAAGGAGAGAAGAGCTGTACAAGTAGAAAACAGTAGCTCCTGAAGACAAACTCCCGACGGCTACTCCCGAAGTCTAGCTCCCGAAGTCTAGCTCCCGAAGTCTAGCTCCCGACAGCTACTCCCAAAGTCTAGCTCCCGAAGTCTAGCTCCCGAAGTCTAGCTCCCGAACTCCAGCTCCCGAACTCTAGCTCCCGAACTCTAGCTCCCGACAGCTACTCCCGAACTCTAGCTCCCGAACTCTAGCTCCCGAACTCTAGCTCCCGAACTCTAGCTCCCGAAGTCTAGCTCCCGAAGTCTAGCTCCCGAAGTCTAGCTCCCGAAGTCTAGCTCCCGAACTCTAGCTCCCGACAGCTACTCCTGAAGTCTAGCTCCCGAACTCTAGCTCCCGAACTCTAGCTCCCGAACTCTAGCTCCCGACAGCTACTCCCGAACTCTAGCTCCCGAACTCTAGCTCCCGACAGCTACTCCCGAACTCTAGCTCCCGAACTCTAGCTCCCAAACTCCAGCTCCCGACAGCTACTCCTGAAGTCTAGCTCCCGACGGTTTGCTGTTTATGAGGTCATTCTGCTGTAAACATGCATGTTGACATGAGCGACCAGCTGCTGGCTCTCGGAGCCACATCCGTCGTGTCTGGAGGAGTTGGTTCAGTCCTGAGGGAGCTGAGGAGAAGGAGACGGTCTAGAGGAGGTGCTTTCTGTGTTTTTACGGTTTCCATGGAAACGTCTGGTTGCTAGCTTGAGGAACTGGAGGCGCTCACTCGGACCCAGTGAAACACAGAGAGACCAGTCTGGTGTTCTTCACTGCAGCCTGGCTTTGTGGATCCATTCAGGACTACAGCTTTTGGGTTGCCAGGTTGGACTGGGACACCAGTGGATAAGGGGTACGGGGCCGCACTCAAATTTACCTTCGGGGTTAATAAAGTAGATTCAATTCTTTTTCACAAACTGAGTTTTTCTCAAAGTTCTGGTCAAATATAACAAATCAAAGAAAAATCTTTAAATCCGAACTGTCCTTAAACGCATCACAGCTGAGGCTCTCAAAAGTTTGTTTCCAAATTCTTTCAAGTGATAAATGGACGCTTCTCAGGTTTAATCCAGCTTTTATTTTGGAGACTCACAGACCTGAAAGTCTTCTTGTATAAATACTTTGATCCAAACTGCATGAGAGTCTCCAGCACAGCTTTCCATTCCTGTAAACCTCTGTGTGGTTTTTATTAGCTTAAAATCTCCAGTTAGGTAACCAGGCTGACACGGACGCCTGGTGCTGGGCTGTAAACTGGGATTGATGCTGTTCTTAAATTAAACAGGAGCAAAAACTAAGCCACACGTCTTCAGATGTGACGTTAAAAAAAAGGTCAAAATGCGTCTGATTTAAAATTCTAGGGATCGTCTTGTGACTCCGTCGGCCACACCATCGGGACCTCCACTTTGGGAACCAATCAGAACCTTTGGGAACCAAACAGTCGCTCTGTGTTTTTCCACACTGATGACTTCAGGGTTGCCCTGGCGACCTTCCAAACGCTCAGCGAGCAGGTGCACGCATGCTGAGGTGTCACAGAAGCTATCGGCCTACGAGCGAGGGCGATAAAACCCTCCGGGTGGAGTTGGTTGGGGGGAAGGGATGGCGAGAGATGTTCCTCTGCAGGACTTCCTCACACTCATTCACAAACACACAGGCGAGCTCAGCTGGGTCCGCAGCACCACACGCTGACTCACTGCAAACTGCTATCTTTATATTTCAGCTCGTGTTTAGGATCAGAACGACCTCGTCTCCTCCACAAGAAACCATGTTTACTGGGGTTGGAAAAAACAGGGCTAAAAAAAAAACTCCTGCTGGTTTAAGAAGGACTTTTAACCATATTTAGACGTTTCTTCCACATTAAAAACCTTCCAGAACAAATTGTTCTGCTACAGATTTTGAGGAATCGAGTATTGAAATATTATTCAAATGCCAGGTTGTTCTTGGCCATGGATTGGTCTAGAGACAGTGTGGTGAGAGCGGCCATGCTGATTGGTCTAGAGACAGTGTGGTGAGAGCGGCCATGCTGATTGGTCTAGAGACAGTGTGGTGAGAGCGGCCATGGATTGGTCTAGAGACAGTGTGGTGAGAGCGGCCATGCTGATTGGTCTAGAGACAGGGTGGTGAGAGCGGCCATGGATTGGTCTAGTGACAGCGTGGTGAGAGCGGCCATGCTGATTGGTCTAGAGACAGTGTGGTGAGAGCGGCCATGCTGATTGGTCTAGAGACAGTGTGGTGAGAGCGGCCATGCTGATTGGTCTAGAGACAGTGTGGTGAGAGCGGCCTTGCTGATTGGTCTAGAGACAGTGTGGTGAGAGCGGCCATGCTGATTGGTCTAGAGACAGTGTGGTGAGAGCGGCCATGCTGATTGGTCTAGAGACAGTGTGGTGAGAGCGGCCATGCTGATTGGTCTAGAGACAGTGTGGTGAGAGCGGCCATGCTGATTGGTCTAGAGACAGTGTGGTGAGAGCGGCCATGCTGATTGGTCTAGAGACAGTGTGGTGAGAGCGGCCATGCTGATTGGTCTAGAGACAGTGTGGTGAGAGCGGCCATTCTGATTGGTCTAGAGACAGTGTGGTGAGAGCGGCCATGCTGATTGGTCTAGAGACAGTGTGGTGAGAGCGGCCATGCTGATTGGTCTAGAGACAGTGTGGTGAGAGCGGCCATGCTGATTGGTCTAGAGACAATGTGGTGAGAGCGGCCATGCTGATTGGTCTAGAGACAGTGTCACTGATTCAAAGACAGGAAGCAGAGATGTGTGTATCAGAGATGAAGATGCTGAGGATCTCTCTGGGAGTGACCAGGATGGACAGGATCAGAGGAACAGCACATGTTAGAGGTTTTAAAGTCAGAGAGGTCAGACTGAGATGGTTTGGACATGTGCAGAGGAGAGAGAGAGAGTACATCAGAAGAAGGATGCTGGGTTTGGAACCACCAGGAAAGAGGACTAGAGGAAGACCAAAGAGGAGGTTCATGGATACAGTGAAGGAAGACATGAAGATAGTTGGTGTGACCGAAGAGGATGCAGGAGATAGGGTTAGATGGAAGAAACTGACTTGCTGATGATGTCACTGATGATGTCACTCAGAAGATCCTGTCTTCATTCCTTCTGAACATCTCCACACGTCCATGAAGACTCCACATGAAGGAGCTGATGGAGGAGATCAGCTCCACACGTCCATGAACGCTCCACATGAAGGAGCTGATGGAGGAGATCAGCTCCACACGTCCATGAAGACTCCACATGAAGGAGCTGGTGGAGGAGATCAGCTCTTAAAGCTACTACTACTACTGTCATCTGCTGGGGAGCACCATCGCAGCCAGTGACACCAACAGACTGAATAAACTAATCAGACTGGCTGGCTCTGTCATTGGCAGCAAACAGGACTCACTTGAGGCAGTGGTAGAGAGGAGGTCACTGAACAAACTTTTATCCATCATGGACAATCATGACCATCCTCTCTACCCACTCCTGGACGAACAGCGGAGCTCCTTCTCCAAGAGGCTCAGACAGCTCCGCTCGAGGACATCTCGATACCGGAGGTCTTTCTTCCCGTACGTGATCGGGCTCTACAACGACTCACTTAGCAGATAGGAAGTTGTTGCTGTGACACACAAATTTCCCATGTGTGGGATCATTAAAGTAGATTCTGATTCTGATACTATAAGGAATATTTACGCTGTGTCATGCATGCGCTTAATAGGCAGAACTAAGCAGGGAGCGAGAGGAAGGAGGAATCAAAAACCGACATGAAACTGGACAAATTTATAAGCTTTTTTTGGGCAAATATTGCATTTCTGAGTTTCCCAAAAAAGACTGTCTTTAACATCAAAGTGTGAAAAATCAAACTGAAAAACTCAGTGTTTGAATCAAACCTTCCTCCATATGTTTATTTTTTAACAGATTAACGGAGTGAGTTTAAACGTTAGCAAACATGAAGTCCAGTTTAATCCAGTGTTCCACTGGTAGCTCACTGGTTGCTGTGAAACAGCACCCTCAGGCGGTGACGGAATGAAATACACCTTCATAAAATCCTGAGCTGATTCAAACGTTCTGCAAATGTGGACAAAACGTTCCAGAAGTTCAGGAACTGTTTAAAGAAACACAGTCGTATATTTCTGATTTTTAAAGGATTAAACGACATGCACAAAACGGTTGAGAGTTAAATGTGTGTCGGACTCTTTGATTTCCTTCTGTTTGCACATCAGTTTATCTTTAAAGGAGAACCGGGACAATCTTTTGACTCGTGGGTCAAAAACTTACAGCTGATACATTTTAAAAAATCCTGCTTCAAAAAGAGTTCATGTGTCTGTAGAAAAAAAACCCAATATAATGGTTCATCGTCTGCTTTATCTGGGTCCGGGTCGCAGGGGCAGCAGCCTTAGATGGAAACTCAGGCTTCTCTCCCCCCGGCTGCATCCTCCATCTCACCCAAGAGGATCCTGAGGTGTTCCCTGTCCAGCTGGGAGAAGGTCCAGGGTCTGACTCTTGGTCTCCTCCTGATTGGACGGAACACCTCACCAGTGAGGGAGGCATTTTAACCAGATGCCTGAACCACACTGTTTTGCTTCTCTGGACACAGATGAGCAACGGCTCTACTCTGAGCTCCTCCCTGTATCTGTGAGAGAGAGCCCAGCCACCCTGCAGAGGAGGATCATGTCAGCTCATTGGAGCTCATGAGAGGAGTTAGATCGTGCTACAGGTGAAGCAGTGAGCATGTCGGCCTCTTCATGAGTCTTTACAAGTAAATCTCCTCAGTGATCGTCTTCCTTTTGGAGTAAAGACGGATCAGACCTGGCGAAGCTTCAAACACGTCCATACCCCCAAAAGATTAGTTCAGCTAAAATCAACTCGGTTTTAGGTCAGGATTCATCAGCAGATGGAAATAAATTTAGACAAACTGACCTACTTGTGACTGCTGTGTTCGGAGCTGAAACACGCTAACGTGCACGTTGACGGGTTCCTGAAAGATTCACCAGTCCAGTCACACTGTGTCCAACCTGGCAACCCAAAAGCTGTAGTCCGGTATGGGTCACAAAGCCAGGCCGGAGAACACCAAACTGGTCTCTCTGTATTTCACTGGGTTCGAGTGAGCGCCTCCAGTTCCTCAAGCGAGCAACCGGACGTTTCCATGGAAACCGTAAAAACACAGTAAGGACCTCCTCCTCTAGACCATCTCCTTCTCCTCAGCTCCTTCAGGACTGAACCAACTCCTCCAGACACGACGGATGTGGCTCCGAGAGCCAGCAGCTGTTCGCTCATGTCAACATGCAGAATGACCTCATGACCAGTTAACCATTGGGAGCTGGTCGTTGGGAGCTGGTCGTTGGGAGCTGGTCGTAGGGAGCTGGTCGGTGGGAGCTGGTCGTTGGGAGGTGGTCGTTGGGAGCTGGTCGTTGGGAGCTGGTCGTTGGGAGCTGGTCGTAGGGAGCTGGTCGTTGGGAGCTGGTCGTTGGGAGCTGGTCGTTGGGAGCTGGTCGTTGGGAGCTGGTCGTAGGGAGCTGGTCGTTGGGAGCTGGTCGTTGGGAGCTGGTCGTTGGGAGTTGGTCGTTGGGAGCTGGTCGTTGGGAGCTGGTCGTTGGGAGCTGGTCGTTGGGAGCTGGTCGTTGGGAGCTGGTCGTTGGGACCTGGTCGTAGGGACCTGGTCGTTGGGAGCTGGTCGTTGGGAGCTGGTCGTTGGGAGCTGGTCGTAGGGAGCTGGTCGTTGGGAGCTGGTCGTTGGGAGCTGGTCGTTGGGAGCTGGTCGTTGGGACCTGGTCGTTGGGACCTGGTCGTAGGGAGCTGGTCGGTGGGAGCTGGTCGTTGGGAGCTGGTCGTTGGGAGCTGGTCGTTGGGAGCTGGTCGTTGGGAGCTGGTCGTAGGGAGCTGGTCGTTGGGAGCTGGTCGTTGGGAGCTGGTCGTAGGGAGCTGGTCGTTGGGAGCTGGTCGTTGGGAGCTGGTCGTTGGGAGTTGGTCGTAGGGAGCTGGTCGTTGGGAGCTGGTCGTTGGGAGTTGGTCGTTGGGAGCTGGTCGTAGGGAGCTGGTCGTAGGGAGCTGGTCGTTGGGAGCTGGTCGTTGGGAGCTGGTCGTTGGGAGCTGGTCGTTGGGAGCTGGTCGTTGGGACCTGGTCGTAGGGAGCTGGTCGTAGGGAGCTGGTCGTAGGGAGCTGGTCGTTGGGAGCTGGTCGTTGGGAGCTGGTCGGTGGGAGCTGGTCGGTGGGAGCTGGTCGTTGGGAGCTGGTCGGTGGAGCTGGTCGTTGGGAGCTGGTCGTTGGGAGCTGGTCGTAGGGAGCTGGTCGTAGGGAGCTGGTCGGTGGGAGCTGGTCGGTGGGAGCTGGTCGTAGGGAGCTGGTCGTTGGGAGCTGGTCGGTGGGAGCTGGTCGGTGGGAGCTGGTCGGTGGGAGCTGGTCGGTGGGAGCTGGTCGTTGGGAGCTGGTCGGTGGAGCTGGTCGTTGGGAGCTGGTCGTTGGGAGCTGGTCGGTGGGAGCTGGTCGGTGGGAGCTGGTCGTTGGGAGCTGGTCGTAGGGAGCTGGTCGTTGGGAGCTGGTCGTTGGGAGCTGGTCGTTGGGAGCTGGTCGTTGGGAGCTGGTCGTAGGGAGCTGGTCGTAGGGAGCTGGTCGTAGGGAGCTGGTCGTTGGGAGCTGGTCGTTGGGAGCTGGTCGGTGGGAGCTGGTCGGTGGGAGCTGGTCGTAGGGAGCTGGTCGTAGGGAGCTGGTCGTAGGGAGCTGGTCGTTGGGAGCTGGTCGTTGGGAGCTGGTCGTTGGGAGCTGGTCGTTGGGAGCTGGTCGTAGGGAGCTGGTCGTAGGGAGCTGGTCGTAGGGAGCTGGTCGTTGGGAGCTGGTCGTTGGGAGCTGGTCGTTGGGAGCTGGTCGGTGGAGCTGGTCGTTGGGAGCTGGTCGTTGGGAGCTGGTCGTAGGGAGCTGGTCGTTGGGAGCTGGTCGTTGGGAGCTGGTCGGTGGAGCTGGTCGTTGGGAGCTGGTCGGTGGGAGCTGGTCGTTGGGACCTGGTCGTAGGGAGCTGGTCGTAGGGAGCTGGTCGGTGGGAGCTGGTCGGTGGGAGCTGGTCGGTGGGAGCTGGTCGGTGGGAGCTGGTCGTTGGGAGCTGGTCGGTGGGAGCTGGTCGTTGGGAGCTGGTCGTTGGGAGCTGGTCGTTGGGAGCTGGTCGTTGGGAGCTGGTCGGTGGGAGCTGGTCGGTGGGAGCTGGTCGGTGGGAGCTGGTCGTTGGGAGCTGGTCGTTGGGAGCTGGTCGTTGGGAGCTGGTCGTTGGGAGCTGGTCGGTGGGAGCTGGTCGGTGGGAGCTGGTCGGTGGGAGCTGGTCGTTGGGAGCTGGTCGGTGGGAGCTGGTCGTTGGGAGCTGGTCGTTGGGAGCTGGTCGTCGGGAGCTGGTCGTCGGGAGCTCGTCGTCGGGAGCTCGTCGTCGTTGGGAGCTTGCCGTTTTATTTCTAAATAAAATGGAATGGGCGACTCATTAAGGACCCGGACTCATCGTACTTCCGTAACACTTTAATGAATTCATTTTCTCCCCAAACTACTGAAGAGATTTTAAACCACTCACTGATACTCCATACCAACTATAGATGAACTGATTGGATTTTAATGTCATACATTCAAAGGTCGACTTGTTTTGAATAAACAGGATGTGTTTTTTTTCTGTGTTTCAGTTTGTGGAGACGATCAGCAGTAAGCAGACCGAGTTGGACACTTTCATCGCTGAGGGTTATAAAACGGCTCTTTCAGAGGAACGTCGCCGCTACTGCTTCCTGGTCGACCGCCAATGTGCAGTGGCCAAAAACAGCAGCGCGTACCACGGCAAAGTAAGAATGACATCACTCTCTTTACTTCCTTACCCACACAGGGGCACAGGACGGTTATGGGTTTAGTCGAATGACTTAAAAACAAAATGAGTACTGATTGGCTGATCGTTGTCATGGTGCTTTTAATCGTAAGCTGAAGGGTGGAAGACTCGGGAACGCTCCCTTGCGTTGTCTTCCACTTATCCGGGCTTCTCTCACCCCTGGCTGCATCCTCCAGCTCACCCAGGAGGATCCTGAGGTGTTCCCTGTCCAGATCTGGGGGTTACCTCTGGGTCTTCTCCTGGTTGGATGTACCCGAAACATCTCACCAGCGAGGGAGGCATCCTAACCAGATGCCTGGACCACCCTTCTGGATCTCGACGCTCCTCCTGGATGGCAGAGCTCCTCCCTCTATCTCCGAGTGAGAGCCCAGCCATCCTGCAGAGGATTATTTCGGCCGTTCGGTCGCCACCCACAGTTGGCGACTTAGTAATGTCTGAAATGTAATCTTGTGTAGTCACTAGGTGGCACCATTCTGGCCAGGGTTGGAAATCTCTCTACTTTTCCTGTCTTGCTTCATGGTAACAGTCTGACCTCTCAGTGTCGGAGTTTGCTCGCTCCGCGGTGGGCAGGGACTTTTCAAATCTTTCTGATCTCTTCAGGGTAAAGACCTCCTGACCCAGAAGATCCCGGTTTGGCAGCAGGCCTGTTCAGACCCCAACAAGCTACCAGAGAGAGCCATGCTGCTGGCACAGCAGATGGGCTCGGCTGCACTGGGCGGTACGAGTCCTCTGCACACTTCCAAATCCAACCTGGTCATCTCGGACCCTATCCCCGGAGCCCAGCCTCTCCCCGTCCCTCCAGAGCTGGCTGTTTTTATGGGGAGCGGCCTCGGACATCCAGGGGTAATTATCCCTCCGTTTTAAATGAAGATGAGTTTGTTTTTCTGTTTTACGTGTTGATTAAAACCCGCTGTTTGGTTTTCACAGAGGCTGATGGGTCCTGATGGCATGTCGATGGTGAACGGAACAACCGGAGTCCATGGAGAGGAATACTGGACTGAAGGGGGAACCATGTCCCAGGTCAGGCCCTCCTCCCCTCAGACTCAAGGCCAACCACAGGCCCAACCTCAGAGACAGGTCAGCGATGTTTACTCCAACACGCTGCCCGTCCGCCGGCCTGCTCCCGCCAAAAACAAGAACCCAGTCGGTAAGACGGCTCCTCCTTAAATCCTGTTAGAAACACTAAACCCATTTTATCCAGTAAATAACGTCAACCAGAGGTGGGCAAACTTTTTGATTGGTGGGCCACATTGAGCTCTAACATTTGACCAGGGGCTGGCACAGGAGCAGATGGATGGCATGGTTTGGTAACCTCGCCTCCATCTTGGAATCTGGAGAAAACATGTGCTTTAATTTACAATAAAAATGAAGAAAAGCATTAAAACAAAATCTCTTATTTTGAAAACAGTCTTTAAACAGTGAAAATCAAATGAATAACTGTTTTATTTTGAAGGTCTCTGATCCTTCAGAAAGTCACCATGATTCTCCTCGTGACTTTTTTTTTTTCCAAAACATCAAGTACGTTAAATTTCAAATCTAGCGCACTAGGTAACGCACGTGTAGTGACCCTGATGGCTTTCCATAGTAACTCACAAGGTTTGAAATCTAACGTGCTTGTTTACATGCGTGTATTGGCCCAGATGGCTTTCCATACGTGCGCACACGGTTTATTTTGACAACGTGCGCATCACGGAAACACACACATTTTAAGGGGAGCACTGTTGTTGAATCTTTGCTGCCATCTCGTGGTGAAAATCAGAATTACAGGGAAAATTAAACAACATGGTTTGTTTACATAAATTTTACAAGTTCGGTGGTCCGGATTAAAATGTTTAATGGGCCTCATGTGGCCCGCGGGCCATAGCTTGCCCATGCCTGGTATAAACAGTTTGGGACGTCAATGAGAGAAAACTAGGGTGCATACACTTATTTACGCGCTGGACGGTGGTGCAGTGGGTAGCACAGTGTCCACACAGCAAGAAGGTCAGGGGTTCAAGTCCCGGAGTGGAGGCGAGGCTTGGGACACTTGTCTTTCTGTGTGTAGTTTGCATGTTCTCTCCGTGTATGTGTGGGTTTTCTCTGGTTTCCTCTAAAAACATATATGTTAGGTTGATTGGCTGCTAGGAATGAGTGTGTGTGTGTGTGGCCCTCGCCTTAGACTGGTGACCTGTTTAGGGTGTACCTTCCCTCTTGTCTGGAAGAGGGTACACCCCGGCACCCCTTTCACCCTGTTAAAGATAAACAGTCCAACCAGGGAGGGTACATTTTATCAATGTGGCCCAAACTTTTCCAGATTACTGAGAACCTTTTAATCATGACTTCTGATCCACAGGAGAGACACGGACCCTGCCCAGGTCCAGTTCCATGGCAGCCGGACTGGAGAAGAACGGGCGCTCCCGCGTCCAGGCCATTTTCTCCCATGCTGCAGGAGATAACAGCACTCTGCTGAGCTTCGCTGAGGGAGACCTCATCACCCTGCTGGTCCCTGAAGCCCGCGATGGATGGCACTACGGAGAAAACGAGAAGAACAAGATGTAAACGATGCAAATTTAACGACAGGATTCCAGGAAATAAAGTTTATAAAACTAACGTTGTGTTTCTCTGCAGGCGCGGCTGGTTCCCGTTCTCCTACACACGCGTGCTGCCTGAGAGCGACAACGACAAACTCAAAGTCAAGTACGTGATACTGTCGGTCCTCTAACGGTGCTCCTACGGTGAAGGATCTTCCATTAAATCCTTTTCCGTTCCGTCATCTTCCGCTTGTTCCGGGGTTGGATCCCGGGGGCAACAGTCTCAAACGGGCAGCCCAGGCTTCTCTCTCCCCGGCTGCATCCTCTAGCTCACCCGGAAGGATCCCAAGTCGTTCCCCAGCCAGCTGTGAGACACAGTCTCTCCAGCAGGTCCGGGTTCTGCCCGTTGGTCTCCTCCCGGTGGGACGTGCCCGAAACACCTCGCCTGTGAGGTGCTCGGGGGGGATCCTGACCAGATGCCCGAACCACCCCATCTGGCTCCTCTCAACGTGGAGGAGGAGCGACTCGACACCGAGCTCCTCCCGGATGGCAGAGCTCCTCACCCGATCTCTGAGTGAGAGCCCAGCCACCCTGCGGAGGAAGCTCATTTCGGCCGCTTGTACACGCGATCTCATTCTTTCGGTCACCACCCACAGCTAGTTACCATGGTGAGGGTAGGAACGTAGATCCTGGTTACCATGGTGAGGGTAGGAACGTAGATCAGAATCAGATCAGAATCAGAATGCTTTTATTGCCATGTCAGTGAAAAACATCAGAGACTAGGAACTTGTTCTGGTACTGGTGTGCAAACATATAAAATAAAAATAATAAAAATAAAATAAATAAAAATAATAATAATTTTTACAAAACTAAGAGTGCTCAGAAGAAAAAGAAAAGTAGTGCAATGTCATAGAAAATAATAGAAAATAATAAAGATAGTGAAGTGACAAGAGGGAGGTGTCTAAGAGATGTGGGGTTCAGGTTATAAAGAGTTCATAAGTCCAACGGCAGAAGGGAAGAAGCTGTTTTTGTGGCGGGACGTTCTGGTCCGAATGGACCGGAGCCTCCTGCCCGAGGGGAGTCGCTCAAAAAGTCCATGTCCAGGGTGGGAAGGGTCAGCTACTATCCGACCTGCACGCCCCCGAGTCCTGGAGACGTACAGGTCTTCCTGGTTACCATGGTGAGGGTAGGAACGTAGATCCTGGTTACCATGGTGAGGGTAGGAACGTAGATCCTGGTTACCATGGCGAAGGTAGGAACGTAGATCCTGGTTACCATGGTGAGGGTAGGAATATAGATCCTGGTTACCATGGTGAGAGTAGGAACGTAGATCCTGGTTACCATGGTGAGGGTAGGAACGTAGATCCTGGTTACCATGGTGAGGGTAGGAACGTAGATCCTGGTTACCATGGTGAGGGTAGGAACGTAGATCCTGGTTACCATGGTGAGGGTAGGAACGTAGATCCTGGTTACCATGGTGAGGGTAGGAACGTAGATCGTGGTTACCATGGTGAGGGTAGGAACGTAGATCCTGGTTACCATGGTGAGGGTAGGAACGTAGATCCTGGTTACCATGGTGAGGGTAGGAACATAGATCCTGGTTACCATGGTGAGGGTAGGAACGTAGATCCTGGTTACCATGGTGAGGGTAGGAACGTAGATCCTGGTTACCATGGTGAGGGTAGGAACATAGATCGTGGTTACCATGGTGAGGGTAGGAACATAGATCCTGGTTACCATGGTGAGGGTAGGAACGTAGATCTTGGTTACCATGGTGAGGGTAGGAACGTAGATCCTGGTTACCATGGTGAGGGTAGGAACATAGATCGTGGTTACCATGGTGAGGGTAGGAACGTAGATCCTGGTTACCATGGTGAGGGTAGGAATGTAGATCCTGGTTACCATGGTGAGGGTAGGAATGTAGATCCTGGTTACCATGGTGAGGGTAGGAACGTAGATCCTGGTTACCATGGTGAGGGTAGGAACGTAGATCCTGGTTACCATGGTGAGGGTAGGAACGTAGATCCTGGTTACCATGGTGAGGGTAGGAATGTAGATCCTGGTTACCATGGTGAGGGTAGGAACGTAGATCGACTTGTAAATCGAGAGCTTTGCTTTTTGGCTCAGCTCTCTCTTTACCACGACGGACCGATGCAGCGTCCTAGTTATTGCTGATGCCGCACCGATCCGCTTGTCGATCTCCCGCTCCATCCTTCCCCCTGGTAGGGTCACCCAAGGCAAACAGGTCCTGGGTGAGGGGCCAGACAAAGCGTGGCTCAAAAATACCCCTATGAAGAAGTCAAACATGGCCAAGTTGCCCTTGCCCGGACGCGGGTCACCAGGGCCCCCCCTTGGAGCCAGGCCCGAGGGTGGGGGCACGCGTGCGAGCGCCTGGTGGCTGGGCTTTTACCCATGGGGCCCAGTTTTGGCTGTTTTGATAACCAGCTGATGTTTCTCTAACGCTTCTCTGTTGGTTCCAGCCTACATCACGGGAAAAGCAGCAGCACGGGGAACCTGTTGGAGAGCGATGCGTCCCTGCCCACACCGGACTACGGCCTGACCGCCCGTCTGCTGGCGCAGAGCCTCGCACAGACCCGCCCGCGCCCTTACAGCATGGCGGGCTTTGCACCTCAGGTAGAACCCCACTTTATATGGATCTGATTTAAACAGAGATGTCACTCTACCCCCATCTAGTGGTCATCGTTTGATACGACATGTAGATTTTAATCATAATAAAAATGATTTTTCTTGTTTTCAGCCTGCGATTGAGGATTACGACGGTCGCTTTGCCACCAGGTCAGTGATTAATCTGCTCCATGTGTGACTGTTAGGCCTAAAAAAACAGCTGCAGGCAGAAGAAATTGCTCAACATGCAAAGTTAGAAAACTTAAGAACATTTTTAATTGTCTTTTGATTGGCTCACATGCTGGTTACTTAGTAACCGTATCACGCGGACATTTTGTTTTGGTTTGTTTTTCCATAGAAATATTTTTAAATATTAATTGAATTCTTTTCAGTTTGATTCAAAAACTTTTCAACATCTTTGACTCATTTTTCTTCCATCGTTCATTTTTTTTTTTTTTGCTGCGCTGCATGTTAAAGTAGAACCATGTAGAAAGTGAAGATATTATAAGAAACTTTAAGTTCTGTCGTCATCCGCTCATACGGGGCCGGATCGCCGGGGGCAACAGCCTCAGACTGGAAGCCCAGGCTTCTCTCACCTCGGCTGCATCCTCCAGCTCACCTGGAAGGATCCTGAGGTGTTCCCTGTCCAGGTGTGAGACATAGTCCCTCCAGTAGGTCCAGGATCTGGCACTGGGTCTCCTCCTGGTGGGACGTGCCTGAATCCCCTCACCGAGAAATAAGGCATCCTAACCAGATGCCTGAACCACCCCATCTATCTTCTCTTGACGCAGAGGGGTGCGGTTCTACACTGGGCTTCTCCCTCTATCTCTGAGAGAGAGCCCAGCCATCCCATAGGAATATAGATCCTGGTTACCATGGAGAGGGTAGGAACGTAGATCCTGGTTACCATGGTGAGGGTAGGAACGTAGATCCTAGTTACCATGATGAGGGTAGGAACTTAGATCCTGGTTACCATGGTGAGGGTAGGAACGTAGATCCTGGTTACCATGGTGAGGGTAGGAACGTAGATCCTGGTTACCATGGTGAGGGTAGGAACGTAGATCCTGGTTACCATGGTGAGGGTAGGAACGTAGATCCTGGTTACCATGGTGAGGATAGGAATGTAGATCCTGGTTACCATGGTGAGGGTAGGAATGTAAATCCTGGTTACCATGGTGAGGGTAGGAACGTAGATCCTGGTTACCATGGTGAGGGTAGGAACGTAGATCCTGGTTACCATGGTGAGGGTAGGAACGTAGATCGACTTGTAAATCCAGAGCTTTACTTTTCGGCTCAGCTGTTTCTTCATTGTGCCGGATCAATGCAGTGTCCTAATTGTTGCGGACGTTGCACTGACTTTTTTATTTTTAAGTTTTATTTGGTTCCTTTTTGCTTTTCTTTCTTTAAAACTTGCAAGAATTTTCACACAAAAGATATTTTTAACTCTCAAAAAAAGTTTTTAAAGCTGCTAATTTTCACAATTTTTTACAATGAAAAAGTTTGAAATATAAAACTGTCTTTTTTTCAACAGAAAAACTTTACTGACTTTGTTTTTTTTTATTATTATGAAGTGAATTCATAGGTTTTTGTGGATAAATTGATTGTTTTTATGAAAAAAAAACAACTTCATTTATTTTTTAATTTTACGCTCATTGTTTTTACTTTAATTTTCATTCTATTTTTTTTTTCTATTTTACTTTTTCTCACAGAACTTTATTTTGAAAGGATTTTTTTTCCAGAATGATTTTCAGTTTAAATCTGAGATTAGAAACGTCCAATCAGGCGGCTCGTCTTGTGTTTATGGATATAAATGTGTGTGTTGTAAAAGATTTGGTCTGGTGTAACGTGTGTGTGTGTGTGTGTGTGTGTTGCTGGAGGCATCACGCTGGTTTCGTCTCCGTCTGTTCGTCTGGTTTAGTCCTGGGCGGTGTGCCGATCTCTAACCACCTGTTCTTATTGTTTTAAAATTAAAAATGGCCGAAACACGTCGGTAATGCTGAAAGGGACGTCTTTTACTTCCGGTTTCTGTGTCACGAATATCCACGTGGAACAGAGGATGAGTTTTAGGGGCGTTGAACGTAGTAAAAATAGAAGAATGAACGACTTTGAATCAAACAGGATTCATATTCTCTAGCATTCCGTTTTGTTCCGTCGTCTTCTGCTTATCTGGGACCGGGTCGTCAAGGGCAACAGCCTCAGACGGGAAGCCCAGGCTTCTCTCATCCCGGCTGCATCCTCCAGCTCACCCAGAAGGATCCCGAGTCGTTCCCTGTCCAGCTGTGAGACATAGTCTCTCCAGCAGGTCCGGGGCCGCCCTTCCAGCTGACTCACCACCTGCAGGAGGGGCCATAGGGGTCGGGTGAAGGAGGAGATCGGTGGCAGCTAACGGTGGGGACCCTGGCGGTCAGACCCTCGGCTGCATAAGCTGGCTGCAGAAGAAATGATAAAAAAAAAATAAACTTATCCGGGTTTATGCCGGGTCAGGAAGCCCAGGATTCTCTCACCCTGGCTGCATCCTCCAGCTCACCCAGAAGAATCCTGAGGTGTTCCCTGTCCAGCTGTGAGACATAGTCTCTCCAGCAGGTCCAGGGTCTGCCTCTTGGCCTCCGATTCCTGAACCACTCCACCTAGCGTCTCTCAACCTAAAGGAGCAACAACTCTACTCCGAGCTCCTCTTGGATGGTAGACCTCCCCCTCTATCTCTGAGACGGAGCCAAGCCATCCTGCAGAGGAGGTTCATTTCAGCTGCTTGTATCTGTAAGTCATATGGTGGATCATTCCTGGTTCTTTTTCCTGCTTCCATCCATCGGTGTAAATACGAACACCCAGCTACCCTAACGTCTTCCTCGTACTGCTTCCCCTGGTACTCCAGTGGGACGGTCGGACCTTTGGTACTCCAGTGGGACGGTCGAACCCCTGGTACTCCAGTGGGACGGTCGGACCCCTGGTACTCCAGTGGGACGGTCGGACCCCTGGTACTCCACTGGGACGGTCGAACCCCTGGTACTCCAGTGGGACGGTCGGACCTTTGGTACTCCACTGAGACAGTCGAACCCCTGGTACTCCAGTGGGACGGTCGGACCCCTGGTACTCCAGTGGGACGGTCGGACCTTTGGTACTCCACTGAGACGGTCGAACCCCTGGTACTCCAGTGGGACGGTCGGACCCCTGGTAGTCCAGCGGGACGGTCTGACCCTTGGTACTCCAGCGGGACGGTCGGACCCCTGGTACTCCAGCAGGACGGTCGGACCCCTGGTACTCCAGTGGGACGGTCGGACCCCTGGTACTCCAGCGGGACGGTCGGACCCCTGGTACTCCAGTGGGACGGTCGAGCCCCTGGTACTCCAGTGGGACGGTCGGACCCCTGGTACTCCAGTGGGACGGTCGGACCCCTGGTACTCCAGCGGGAGCGCCTCCTCATCAACAGGCTGCATCAGAACACGAGCTGCAGGCTTCAGAGTGAGCAAAAAAAGTCCCAAGAGTCACTCAAACCTGCGATATGTTGTTAACCCACTCAGAGGGGTACACCGTCGACCGTTTGAAGGTCTTAAAAAGGATTCTAAACAAACAAAATGATGACATCAATTATAAATACTTTATTTTCTGTTTAAACCCTCTTTTATTTTGTAAAAAGCAATGACAGACTTTTAGCTGAAAAAAGTGATAAAAATGCTGAATTTAAATTAAATTTATTTCAAAGTAAAACAACATTTTTAACTGTTTTTTACAGATTTTGATGCAAAATTTTGTTTGAAAAAAAATGTGCAATATGTTTCTAAGATTTTTTTTTAAAAGAAAAATTCATAAATTTAAAATGAAACTAAAAAAAAACTAATGTTTTTGTTTTGTTTACATTAAAAAATGATAAAGAACACTGTGGGGTATTAAACCAGAACATCTTTTAAAGAGTTTAAAGAAATAATGGACTTCTTCCTGCAGCCAATCAGAATCAAATTTAAAGTCAGTTTTATTTTGAAAAAAAAAAAGACGAGTTTGGACGGGATTTCTTTGGATTTAAAAAGTTGAACCAAACACTTGGCCTTAAAGTAAAAAAAGATGAAACTCCAGAGGGGGGGTCATATTTTTTGGTTGGCCCGCCCACAAATATTTTTTCCCCAATTTGTTTATCTATTGCACAATCTATTCACCTCCTGATTGGCTGATCTATCTGGCTCCTGATTGACTGATCTATTCATCTCCTGATTGGCTGATCTATTCACCTCCTGATTGGCTGAGCTATTCGGCTCCTGATTGGCTGAGCTATTCGGCTCCTGATTGGCTGAGCTATTCGGCTCCTGATTGGCTGAGCTATTCGGCTCCTGATTGACTGATCTATTCATCTCCTGATTGGCTGATCTGTTCATCTCCTGATTGGCTGATCTATTTAACTCCTGATTGGCTGATCTATTCATCTCCTGATTGGCTGATCTATTCACCTCCTGATTGGCTGAGCTATTCACCTCCTGATTGGCTGAGCTATTCGGCTCCTGATTGGCTGAGCTATTCGGCTCCTGATTGACTGATCTATTCATCTCCTGATTGGCTGATCTATTCATCTCCTGATTGGCTGATCTATTCATCTCCTGATTGGCTGATCTATTCACCTCCTGATTGGCTGAGCTATTCGGCTCCTGATTGGCTGAGCTATTCGGCTCCTGATTGACTGATCTATTCATCTCCTGATTGGCTGATCTGTTCATCTCCTGATTGGCTGATCTATTTAACTCCTGATTGGCTGAGCTATTCATCTCCTGATTGGCTGATGACAAGGGTGACTGCCATCTGGATCCTGAGGGAATACATCATTGGGATCGTACTCTCATCAGCCAATCAGGAGCTGAATTGATTGTAAAATAGATAAACAGATTGGGGGTAAAAACGATTGTACCCCGCCCCGGACTAACCTTGAGAATCTCAGAGTTTCCTCTCCTGTCTGTTCCATCAGAGGGCAGCACAGCCTGATTCCTCATCAACAGCATCTCTGATTGGACGAAGTAAATCTGTAAAATGTTTCCATGCGTTGATGAGCGAATCAGGAGTCTTCCTGGTTTAGGCGGGTGTGTTCGGAGTGTGTGTCCGGTGGATTAACCCTCCTACACCTCTCCTGAAGCCCACCCCGTCTCTTTGTTCGTGTCTGTGTCCTTCTCCATTTCTCTCTGAGTGTGTCCGACCTGGCAAGCTTCCTTCTCTCTTTGTTCCACAGCGACAGCCCCGATGGCAAATTGATTTCGACTGTGTGAGAAACAGACAGAAAGACAGAAAACAGAAAGCTGCGGATAGCACAGGGGCCCTCTCCATCTTTCTCTCCCCCCTGTCCGCTCATCCCCACACACCTTTCTACGAATGGAAGAGGCCAGTTTCATCCCTCCTTTCTGTCCTCTCTTCCTCTCCGGGTCGCTCCTTCCCTCCCTCCGTCCTCCGGGTGCTGCGGCGGCGTCGCGTGGACAGTAGCGGTTGGTGGGTGGAGGATGAGCGAGACGGCCGGAGCGGGGCCTACCTGCTCGGCGTGCATCGATACGGACTCTGAATGCTCTCTGAGATGGCGCTCCATCTCCTGCTCGTCCTTCATGCATGTACATGGTGGTCATCTTTCCAAAACGAAGACATCTTCATGTCCTGTACAAGTGCCAAAAGACGTCGTGAGCCACCAACTGAATGGCCTTTCGCAGCCCGCGTTCCACCTTTTTTAAAAGCTGCAGCTTTCCGTCTCTCTGTTAGATTTGCCTTACTTTGCTTTCTTTTTTATTAATGTTTTTCGTGCACTGGAGCAACTTTTAAAGCTTCTAGAATATAAACTATATATATATTTATTCAAATTGTTTTACCCGAAAACATAAAAAAAAGTAAAAAGTCAGTGTTTGTTTTGATTTTCCATCAAAAAAAGCACTTTCTTTTTATTTTTATTTTATTATATAAAATGCAACGTTACGATATCCTGCCGGGTTTTTGTTTGCTTTTATTTTGAAAATTTTTGATGTATCTGGAGGAAAAAGCCACTTCCTGCTGCCCGGTGTGAGACGTTCAGACGTTCAGCTGTCCGTGCCAGCCTGTCAAAGTCTGATCCAATCAGATCTCAGAACCTAAGCAGGCTGGGTCTGGGTAGTACGTGGATGGGAGACCACTGGAACCCCTGGTACTCCAGTGGGACGGTCTGACCCTTGGTACTCCAGCGGGACGATCAGACCCCTGGTACTCCAGCGGGACGGTCGGACCCCTGGTACTCCAGTGGGACGGTCGGACCCCTGGTACTCCAGTGGGACGGTCGGACCTTTGGTACTCCACTGGGACGGTCGGACCCCTGGTACTCCACTGGGACGGTCGAACCCCTGGTACTCCAGTGGGACGGTCGGACCTTTGGTACTCCACTGGGACGATCAGACCCCTGGTACTCCAGTGGGACGGTCGAACCCCTGGTACTCCAGCGAGACGGTCTGACCCTTGGTACTCCAGCGGGACGATCAGACCCCTGGTACTCCAGAGGGACGGTCGGACCCCTGGTACTCCAGAGGGACGGTCTGACCCTTGGTACTCCAGTGGGACGATCAGACCCCTGGTACTCCAGAGGGATGGTCGGACCCCTGGTAAGGAAGTAAAGCGTGTTCTAACGTCTCCCACCAGGCTCGTACCTCCGAGCCATGCTATCGATGACAGCTGCTTCTGTGTATCTCTGAGTGACTGTGTGCTTTTCCTCTGAATCCCGTCCTTCAAGTGTTTCTATTATGCATGCTGTTGAGCGAAGATGTGACTTTGAATGTATGGTGACTTTTTACAATAAAGCATATCTCTATATATTAATAAACAGTCTGGTCTGAAGCTAATCTGTTTACCGGCTCCGAGCGTCCAGGTATTTAAACATCCACATGCATCGTGACGTGTTCGTGAATCATTTGATGTGTTGTTTGTTCCGCATGACGTTTAACCCCGTCCGTCCGTTCCCTCCTCCGTCCCTCCGACCCGGCATCTCTGTGCTTTGACTGTGTATGTGTGACGTGCTCTGGAAAGTAAACACCAACGTCTCCATCGTATCGTGGAGAAGAAGAGGAAGGATGTGGGAGGGGCTTGTTAGGATTCTCAGAATAGAAGACGAGCCTGAGATTAGAATGTGAAGGTGTGACGTTGGACGTTGTTTGGTGGATGGGGGATCCTCCAGCTCACCTGGAGGATCCTGAGGTGTTCCCTGTCCAGCTGTGGGACATAGTCTCTCCAGCAGGACTGGGGTCTGCCTCTGGGTCTCCTCTCGGTGGGACGGACCACCTCACCAGCGAGGTAGCCATCCTAACCAGGTGCCCAAACCTCTCAATAGTAACTACGCTGATGAACCCTGAGAAAGAGGAGTCGAAGCTAGACTAAGAACTGGAGAGAGGGAGCAGCAGAGAGGAGGGAGCAGCAGAGAGGTACAGGGAGCTGTAGAGAGGTACAGGGAGCTGTAGAGAGGTACAGGGAGCTGTAGAGAGGTACAGGGAGCTGTAGAGAGGTACAGGGAGCAGCAGAGAGGAGGGAGCAGCAGAGAGGAGGGAGCAGCAGAGAGGTACAGGGAGCTGTAGAGAGGTACAGGGAGCAGCAGAGAGGAGGGAGCAGCAGAGAGGAGGGAGCAGCAGAGAGGAGGGAGCAGCAGAGAGGTACAGGGAGCTGTAGAGAGGTACAGGGAGCAGCAGAGAGGAGGGAGCAGCAGAGAGGAGGGAGCAGCAGAGAGGTACAGGGAGTTGTAGAGAGGTACAGGGAGCAGCAGAGAGGAGGGAGCAGCAGAGAGGAGGGAGCAGCAGAGAGGTACAGGGAGCTGTAGAGAGGTACAGGGAGCAGCAGAGAGGTACAGGGAGCTGTAGAGAGGTACAGGGAGCAGCAGAGAGGTACAGGGAGCTGTAGAGAGGTACAGGGAGCTGTAGAGAGGTACAGGGAGCTGTAGAGAGGTACAGGGAGCTGTAAAGAGGTAGAGAGAGCTGTAGAGAGGTACAGGGAGCTGTAGAGAGGTACAGGGAGCTGTAGAGAGGTACAGGGAGCTGTAGAGAGGTAGAGAGAGCTGTAGAGAGGTACAGGGAGCTGTAGAGAGGTACAGGGAGCTGTAGAGAGGTAGAGAGAGCTGTAGAGAGGTACAGGGAGCTGTAGAGAGGTACAGGGAGCTGTAGAGAGGTACAGGGAGCTGTAGAGAGGTACAGGGAGCTGTAGAGAGGTACAGGGAGCTGTAGAGAGGTACAGGGAGCTGTAGAGAGGTACAGGGAGCTGTAGAGAGGTACAGGGAGCTGTAGAGAGGTACAGGGAGCTGTAGAGAGGTACAGGGAGCTGTAGAGAGGTACAGGGAGCTGTAGAGAGGTACAGGGAGCTGTAGAGAGGTACAGGGAGCTGTAGAGAGGTACAGGGAGCTGTAGAGAGGTACAGGGAGCTGTAGAGAGGTACAGGGAGCTGTAGAGAGGTACAGGGAGCTGTAGAGAGGTACAGGGAGCTGTAGAGAGGTACAGGGAGCTGTAGAGAGGTACAGGGAGCTGTAGAGAGGTACAGGGAGCTGTAGAGAGGTACAGGGAGGGAGCAGTAAGGAGCTGCAGGGAGGAATCTGTGTTTTTGTACATCTCGGAGTGTTTGCTGTGAATTTTGTTCTTGAATTTTTCTGCCTGCGTTTATTTATTTCTGGTTGTATTTTTTAACGTGTTTTATTTTGAAATGATCTCGTGTTTCTGGATTTTTCTGGATTTTTGTGAATAATTTCTGTTTTTAAAACTTGAACCGTGTTGCATCGAGCATGTCGAAGCATGAGTGGTCGTCATCCTGCATCAGACTAACAGAATGAGATTTGTGAGTCATGCATGATGTCAAAGGTTCTTTTTACCTTCCAGTTTGGGTCCAGAGTTGTCTCGGTTCTGAGGGAACAGGACCAGCGTAAGTCACCAATCGGCTTCCACTTCCTTCCATCGCTCCTTCCTGCTTGGCTGCTCTTTAGATGCTGGAAATTTTATTTTTGCCTTAAAATAAACAAGCTGAGAATTTTCCGTTTCTATGGCGACGGCACTAACCAGCATGCAAACACTTTCCATCAGTTTTCTCCTTTTTTTTTTTTTTCATCCCACGCTTGCTTTAAAATCACAGAAACTCCATCAGATTTTGCTTTAATAACAGGTTTCTCTGGTTTTGATTGTAGATTAAATCAAAATGGATGTTTTTGGTTCTAATTGATGTTTTTTTTTTTTCACAGCGACCGGTCTTTGGAGGTCTTCCTCCGTCCCACCTTCTCTGACGACCGATCCGCTCCAATCTACTACTAGGGACCGGACATCTTTTGTTTTTCTTAAGCAGTAAAACAATAATCAGCATGTTTATTTTTGTGACCATTTTCAATCATTAAGAATTCCTGTCAGGAAGGTTTTAATCAGCGGACGATGGACGTCGTCTAGATTCAGATCTAATCCTGCTTTCGTTAGGTTGAATAGAAACAGTGATACAGTGATCCCCAAACGTGGGTACTGTGCCTTTAAATCTCTCTTTGATCCTCTTCGATAAACTCATTTAAGAAAATAAAAGACTTTTACATGTTTGTTTTTGTTTGAAATCCTTTAAATTTAATGGGATTATTTCATGTTTTTTTTTTGTTGTGATTCCACAGAGAAGGTTCCAGGATGTGTGGGTGTGGGTGGGTTTTTCTTTTCTATCTGCGGTTAGCTTTAAAAGGACGGGGGTCGCGGGCGGTGGGTAGTTAGTCTGATAAGGTTCAGTATTATCGCTGCTTTTTCTCAATCAGTCTCCATTATTCTGAAAAACCGATGTGAGTCATTCAGAACGGGGTGAATAATCTGTACGTGTTTCTATAGAAACTCATCTTCACAGTATTTCTACACATTTAAAAAACTTGGTAAAATTTCACTGATTTTTTGCTTAAATTTGACTTTTTTTTTTAACTTTTCTAAATCTTCATTTCATCTTCGTCCTGTTTGTAAATCTGTTCTGTACAAAAAACGCCAATAAATTATCTTGTGAAAAATAAAATTTAAAGAAGCACAAACATCTTTTAATGTGTTTTTAATTATAATTATTTCCATGGTTTTTAAATTACAGTAAGTTTTGGGCTGATTTGCTGCCAAATGTGAAGCAGCTAGGATGGGAATCACCGCCAACGAATCAGAGGCCATGGCCCTGGAGGAACGTGGTAACCAGGATCTACGTTCCTACCCTCACCATGGTAACCAGGATCTATGTTCCTACCCTCACCATGGTAATTAGGATCTACGTTCCTACCCTCACCATGGTAACTAGGATCTACGTTCCTACCCTCACCATGGTAACTAGGATCTACGTTCCTACCCTCTCCATGGTAACCATGATCTACGTTCCTACCCTCACCATGGTAACCAGGATCTACGTTCCTACCCTCACCATGGTAACTAGGATCTACGTTCCTACCCTCTCCATGGTAACCATGATCTACGTTCCTACCCTCACCATGGTAACCAGGATCTACGTTCCTACCCTCTCCATGGTAACCATGATCTACGTTCCTACCCTCACCATGGTAACCATGATCTACGTTCCTACCCTCTCCATGGTAACTAGGATCTACGTTCCTACCCTCTCCATGGTAACCAAGATCTACGTTCCTACCCTCACCATGGTAACCATGATCTACGTTCCTACCCTCTCCATGGTAACCAGGATCTACGTTCCTACCCTCACCATGGTAACTAGGATCTACGTTCCTACCCTCTCCATGGTAACCATGATCTACGTTCCTACCCTCTCCATGGTAACCAGGATCTACGTTCCTACCCTCACCATGGTAACCAGGATCTACGTTCCTACCCTCACCATGGTAACCAGGATCTACGTTCCTACCCTCACCATGGTAACCAGGATCTACGTTGCTACCCTCTCCATGGTGAGACCCCGGACCTGCTAGAGAGACTATGTCTCCCAGCTGGACAGGGAACACCTCAGGATCCTTCCAGGTGAGCTGGAGGATGCAGCCGGGGTGAGAGAAGCCTGGGCTTCTAGTCTTTGGCTGTCGCCCCTGATAACCGGAATACGACAGAACAGAATTAGAATGTAGGCGTGGCAGAGAACAGAATCCTTGCCCAAGAACTTCCTTGACGTTCAAATGACGTTCAAAAACCAGACAAGACACAAAGAGAAAAAAACGAGTTTGTATTTATTTGTTTTGAAGGGAACAGAACCAGCAGCCATCTTTCCTCCACCCACATCTCTTTGGCAAATTAGAGAGACTTTAATGACAGATATAAAATGGCATGATTATATTATGGTGGTACAATAAGGGCAGGGGGATGTTGGCACTTGGAGCTACAGATAAATGGAGAATCTAAATGCTACATGTCTTTACGTCCGGGTTTCTGAATCTCTGTTCCTTCATGTTTTCTGGATGAATATCTTCACAAACTAGAAAGCTTTATTTCAGGCGCAAAACAGCAAAGTGCACGATTAACTATTCTGATTGTGATAAATTAGTGAAAATATTCTTTCAGAATTCACATGAAACCATTCAGGTGGTTTTTCTTTGTAAAAATGACGTCAAACAGCAGCTCAGACAGTTTGTTTTTAAATTTCAAGCAGCATTATTTCCTCTTATTTTGTTGTTTTTTTAAACAGCCTGCGAAAAAAAAAGTTGATGAAAATCATCGTTTCACATTTTTACTGTTTTTCTTTTCATAAAATTCTAAAATATGCACATTTTATTCTGTTTATTTTGGGAAGGGGAGCCTTCGAACCGAGGCCACGTCTTCCAGTTTAACCAGGTGTGAGACATGGTCCTACAGAGAATCCACGTTCTGTCTAAGAACACCTCACCAGCGAGGCGTCAAGATGGCGTCCTAACAAAATACCCAAACCACTGATCTTCTCCAAACCCTCCCGGGTGGAACAGATCTTCACCCTGTTTCTGAGGTAGAACCCGGCCATGAACACAGATCACCTGGTAAATTCACAGATTTATATCCTTTTTCTAGCAGCTCTCTCTTCTCCAAACCAGATTGAAGCGGTGTCCTAATTGTTGTGTACGCTGCACCAAGATGGTGGCTTTATTTCTGAGTGAGAACCGAGCTCAACCGGTAAATCACGAAGGTTTTTCACATTAAACCGATGCAGCGTCTTGATTATTGCAGACGCCGCATCGATCTGTTTATCGAGGCATGACTGTCTCACACCTACAGGGGGCGCGCCACATATTTCGGGTTTAAAGTAGGGGTGTCAAACTCTGGTCCTAGAGGATCGGTGTCCTGAAGGTTTTCTATGTGGTCCTGGTTCAACAGCTGATGCCCATGAAGTGAAATCAACAGCCAATAAAATTTGGCATTTTGACTCAAGGCTGCACAGTGGCGCAGTGGGTAGCACAGTGGTCTCACAGCAAGAAGGTCTACGTTCCTACCCTCACCACGGTAACCAATATCTATGTTCCTACCCTCACCATGGTAACCAGGATCTATGTTCCTACCCTCACCATGGTAACCAGGATCTACATTCCTACACTCACCATGGTAACCAGGATCTACATTCCTACCCTCACCATGGTAACCAGGATCTACATTCCTACCCTCACCATGGTAACCAGGATCTACGTTCCTACCCTCACCATGGTAACCAAGATCTACAGGCATGTGAAAAAATTAGGACATCTTATGAAATCCTGTGTATTTTAAAATATATTTGGACATATGGGTAGTTAATGTCAATTTTAATTAAACTCAGGGATCCAAGTAATATAACTAAACAATAAAAAATTAAGAAAAGCCTTTTTAAAACTTTCTGTAAAATTTAATTAAAAAATAATGCAATTTCTGGTGAGGAATAAATTAGGACACCCCCTATATTATCCCTCTTAAAATGTTGAAAATCCCAAACAGGTGCATCACGTCAGGTGCACATGATTAGTACATCATTACCCAGCATTTGAATGGAGCCTTGCCCTATTTAAACTTCAGATTTAGTTTGGTGTGGCCCTGACAGTTGAGATGTTGAGGTGAGCGCCATGGTGAGGTCTCAAGAGCTTCCTGATGCCCTCAGAAAGAAGATTGTGGCCGCTTACGAGTCTGGTAAAGGATTTAAAAAGATTTCAAAAGACTTTAACATCAGCCATTCCACCATTCGCAAAATTATTTACAAGTGGAGGACATTTAAAACAACTGCCACCATGCCAAGATCTGGCCGTCCGGGCAAGTTTACCCCCAGAGCAGAACGCAAGATGCTCAAAGAGGTCCTGAAAAATCCTAAAGTGTCATCAAGGGAATCACAGCAGGTTCTGGCAACTGTCGATGTGAAAGTGCATGACTCTACGATCAGAAAGAGACTTCACAAGTGTGACTTGCATGGGAGGTGTGCAAGGAAGAAACCTTTGCTCTCTAAAAAAAACATCAAGGCCAGACTGAAGTTTGCCAGAGCGAACATAGACAAAGACCACGACTTCTGGAATAAGGTTCTTTGGACAGATGAGTCTAAAATAGAATTGTTTGGACACCAGAACAGAAGACATGTTTGGCGTAAACCAAATACAGCCTTCCAAGAAAAGAACCTCACACCAACTGTTAAGGATGGAGTGGGCAGTGTCATGGTTTGGGGTTGCTTTGTTGCAGCAGGACCTGGCCAGCTCACCATCATAGAATCTACCATGAATTCTACTGTGTATCAGAGGGTGCTTGAAGAAAATGTGAAACCATCTGTTAAAAAATTAAAGCTGAAGCGTAACTGGATACTGCAACAAGACAATGAGCCAAAGCATACCAGCAAATCCACCAAGGACTGGCTAAAAAAGAAGAAGTGGAGAGTCCTGGAATGGCCAAGTCAAAGCTCTGATCTTAATCCCATCGAAATGCTGTGGGGTGACTTGAAACGGGCTGTACATGCAAGACACCCCTCAAACATCTCACAGCTAAAAGAATTCTGCATTGAGGAGTGGGCCAAACTTTCTCCTGATCGATGTCAGAGACTGGTAAAAGGCTACAAAAAGCGTCTTGTTGAAGTTATATCAGCCAAAGGGGGCAACACTAGCTATTAGGGGGTAGGGTGTCCTAACTTTTTCCTCCATTAAAATACATACTTTGTTTTTTTTCTTTTTTTGGATTTGTCAAACAATGTTCATTTTTTTGGTAAATTGCAATCAAATAACTTTCTTTTTGAAAAATACATATAAACATGACTGGATATTGGTATGTGAACCATTTCTAATTAAAGAGCTGATTATTTAATGGGGTGTCCTAATTTTCTCACATGCCTGTACGTTCCTACCCTCACCATGGTAACCAGGATCTACATTCCTACACTCACCATGGTAACCAGGATCTACATTCCTACCCTCACCATGGTAACCAGGATCTACATTCCTACCCTCACCATGGTAACCAGGATCTACGTTCCTACCCTCACCATGGTAACCAGGATCTATGTTCCTACCCTCACCATGGTAACCAGGATCTACGTTCCTACTTTCACCATGGTAACCAGGATCTATGTTACTACCCTAACCATGGTAACCAGGATCTACGTTCCTACCCTCACCATGGTAACCAGGATCTACGTTCCTACCCTCACCATGGTAACCAGGATCTACGTTTCTGGTTACCATAGTAACCAGGTTCCTGGTAACCATGGTAACCAGGAACCTGGTTCGAGGACCAGTGTCCTCGAACCCAGTGTCCAGGGTTCGAGGACACTGGTCTTTCTGTGTGTAGTTTGCATGTTCTCCCTGTGTATGTGTAGGTTTTCTCCCACCCTCCAGAAACATGCATGCTAGGTTGGCTAGATTGGCCAGTACGGGATTGCCCCTAGGAATCATACACATACAACCATGTGTGGTCCCGTGACAGACTGGCAACCTGTTCGGGGTGTGCCATGCCCCTTGCTTTGCCCCCACAACCCTGCGAGGGATAGACGGTTAAGAAGATGACTGACTGACTCTATAACTTGGACCAGGTGCGTGGATAAAACCTTCAGGACACCGGCCCTCCAGGACCGGAGTTTACACCCCTGCTTTAAAGGAAGTATGGAAGATATTTTGGGAAAACTCATGTTTTTCTTTTGAGCCACCAGTTCCTATGAGCAGCTGTGGGCGGGGCCAAACAGGAGAACCAGCTGGAGAAGAAATCGGACTGCTTCATTTGCCAACTGTTGATTTATTTGCCCCGTAGAGTCGAAGTCATACCGACCCGGAGCAATACCTCTGAATATTATAGTAAACCAGGGGTGCCTAAACTCGGTCATCAAGGATTTCCATGTGTTCCTGGTTCAACACAGCTGATGCTCATGAAGGGAAATCAACAGCCAATCAAATTTGGCACACTGACTCCTTAACCTGGATCAGGTGTGTAGATACAAGACCACATAGAAAACCTTCAGGACACCGACCCTCGAGGACCGGATTTAGACACCCCTATAGTAAACAAACTTAAACATTACTTCTACACCTCAGATTACTGTGTCCTTTGCTTGAAGCAACGTCCATGTTTTATCCATGCGTCAGAGGTCTCACTCTGTGCTACTTTGTAACTACACTGGTTTTAAAGTAACTAATGAGTGTATAGATAGTATAACCGAGTCCTGATTGATTGGTAATGTCTGGTTTTGATCAGACTGAATTCCCATCACACGATCAAACCGGGACATCCCTAAAAAAGACCTGCTGTGGTTTTTTTTGTCTTGCCTTGTATGGGTTTGAGTTTCCAACCAATAGAAATACCAGAACATTTCCAGTGATTCAAATATTTTTAATCACAATGAGATGATTGGATGAGGTATTTAACGTCCCGAAAAGTCCATGTCGGCCCATGACGGCATTTTACATAATCTTCCATATTTCCTTTATGCTAGGTAAAACTGGGGGAATATTCTATCCGAATTCAACCAATTTAAGGTCAAATATTGGGAATTTCGTCTTAATGGTCAGCCAGGATGGGCTCCAGCACCCCCCGGATTCCCATAAGGGATAAATGGTTAAGAACGTGAAGGTCCGTCTTGGTGTCTCTGTGTACGGAGGCTGTCTGGCATGTCTGAAATTTTGTTGCGTCGCCGTTGGATCGTCTGCCAGCAAGATACATTTGCAAATGTTCCTACCCTCACCATGGTAACCAGGATCTACGTTCCTACCCTTACCATGGTAACCAGGATCTACGTTCCTACCCTTACCATGGTAACCAGGATCTACGTTCCTACCCTCACCATGGTAACCAGGATCTACGTTCCTACCCTTACCATGGTAACCAGGATCTACGTTCCTACCCTTACCATGGTAACCAGGATCTACGTTCCTACCCTCACCATGGTAACCAGGATCTACGTTCCTACCCTTACCATGGTAACCAGGATCTACGTTCCTACCCTCACCATGGTAACCAGTATCTACGTTCCTACCCTTACCATGGTAACCAGGATCTACATTCCTACCCTCACCATGGTAACCAGGATCTACGTTCCTACCCTCACCATGGTAACCAGTATCTACGTTCCTACCCTTACCATGGTAACCAGGATCTACGTTCCTACCCTCACCATGGTAACCAGGATCTACATTCCTACCCTCACCATGGTAACCAGGATCTACGTTCCTACCCTCACCGTGGTAACCAGGATCTACGTTCCTACCCTCACCGTGGTACCCAGGATCTACGTTCCTACCCTCACCTTGGTAACCAGGATCTACGTTCCTACCCTCACCTTGGTAACCAGGATCTACGTTCCTACCCTCACCACGGTAACCAGGATCTACGTTCCTACCCTCACCATGGTAACCAGGATCTATGTTCCTACCCTCACCATGGTAACCAGGATCTACGTTCCTACCCTAACCATGGTAACCAGGATCTATGTTCCTACCCTCACCATGGTAACCAGGATCTATGTTCCTAGCCTCACCATGGTAACCAGGATCTACGTTGCACCGCATTGCATTGCACCGCAGAAGGCAGCCATGATGCCCCAATGGTGGCTCATGTGTCATCTCCAGGGACACTTAGGTTATGGTGGGAATCGAACCAGCAACTCTTTGATCCAAAGCCTACCATTCTACCTTTGGGTCACGCCTACAACTGGTGACTTCATACTGCAGTAACTCACCAACAAAATCCGGTTTTAATCATTCACCTGAAGAATGTAGAAGAGGGATAAAAGACTTGGGCGCTGCCCGTGCTTCCGTTAGGCTAAGCCCATCTGACGATTTGATCCTCACAGTTCTATCCCATAGTCTGCTGTGAGTGAACCTTGTACACTGTATCAGAAAATGAAGCAGAGCTTCTTCTTCATGTGCGTGTGTCCATGACGGCCCGTTCATGACGGTCTGGAAATGAAGTTTTAATGTCACTGGGTACGTAGTGCTGCTTCTACAGTACCATGTTTCCATGGCGATAACAGAACCGTCCGGGAGCAATGAACCTCCTCCACACAGAGACACCAAGACGTACTGTACCTTTAAGAGGAACTCTAACCTAAGATCAGGATGAGTTAAGGCTAACCATCCCAGTGTTTACCCAGTTTTAACAGGATGTGATTGTGTGTGTGACACATCGACAGAACGTGGTTTTATTTTTCTCCCTCTTCCTCTGACCTCTTCTCAGAAGGACGTTCCTGCATCTTCGTGTTTGAGGGGAAATTAAAAGTGCACAGATCATTTGGGAGACATTTCCACAGGCACATGAACGACCACCCGGCTCAGTAAACCCAACATAGATAAAAATAAAACTCTGAAATGTTTCTTCTGGGTGTGTGTAGGGGGGAGAGAGGGCCTCCGGGGCTCTCAGACGGTCGGATCATCTTCTCCACTTCCTGCTGGAATCAGAAAAGCAAAGCCGTTACTCTCTAAGGTCAGAGTTTTATGGACATGTTTCCTGCTCTACGAACTTACCCAAGGGGGGGTCTGACACGTGTGTGATGGAGAACCGTGACACCATGAAGCGGTTCAGTGCCATGGGGACAGCTTTAGGGGTCTCCGGGCTGTTGGGGACGTGTGTGGGTGAAGATGGAGGCTCCGGGGTGTTCGGAGGTGACGATGGACCCGGATCGAAGGCGTCATCGTCTTCACATTCAGAGTTTCCCTCTGAGACAAAAAGGTGGAACCGTTACCGTGGCGAAATAAAACGAATCGGTAATCACAGGTGTTTATAACACGATATAGTCTGTGTAGTTCCTCATTCATCCAGGAGTGATCCATAGTAGAAAAAGTTTCAAAAAAGTCTTCTGGACAGTTTAATTCTTCAACGAGACGTTTCGACTTCCATCCGGAAATCATTTTCAATCTGAATGAAATGGACAGAAAACTGGATCTATTTATACTAACCTGAGTAAAAGGTAAAAAAAAATAGTAAGAAGGGCTCGACCAATGAGCCTGTGTTACCTATGATGGCTGTGAATGGCTCCTATTGTAGCCACAGACCAGTAAACGAACCCTATTATAAAAATGCTAGAAGCCCAGTGAATAGAAATTCCTGCTAACCAGAGGCGTGAAACTGGGTCACGAGATGTCATCTTTAGTCCATGGCTTCAAGCTTCAAGCCTGGGTCAAGCGTGACCCAGTTTCCACGCCTCTCGTTAGCAGGAATTTCTATTCACTAGGCTTTTAGTATTTTATAATAGGGTTTGTTTACTGGTCTGTGGCTACAATAGGAGCCATTCACGGCCATCATAGGTAACACAGGCTCATTGGTCGAGCCCTTCTTACTATTTTTTATCTTTTACTCAGGTTAGTATAAATAGATCCAGTTTTCAGTCCATTTCATTCAGATTGAAAATGATTTCCGGATGGAAGTCGAAACGTCTCGTTCAAGAATTAAACTGTCCAGAAGACTTTTTTGAAACTTTTTCTACTATATAACACGATATAGTTTTAATCCCAGTTCATGCTGAGGTTGTCAAGATCCCCTCGCCTGTCACCAGAGGGAGCCCTGGACCTTCCTCCCTCACCATATCCAACCATATCCTGAACACCTGGGTGATTGGCCTGATATCTATCAGCTGTGCTTCGTCAGCCGCCTGCCTATATGAAGACAATCATCACAGACTCTTTAGTCGGGTCATACCATCCCTTCCATCCATGTCACCCTGGTTGCCTGATTATGTTAGAATGCTGTTATTATTCGGACTTTTGAAATCCTGAGTTAATTCTGTGCCCTTTGCTTCACAGACTTACTCCAATTGGCTTCAATAAACCTTGTTTTGATGTCCTGCAAATGGGTCCTCCTCCTTCCACATCCCAAAACCCAGACGGAGGTGTCCTTGAGCAAGATACGGAACCCCCAATGTGTCCTGAGGGTGTGTTACAGCTTCCACCATCAGGTATGACTGTGTATTCCAGACAGCCATTGGTAGCAGTTGGAGGTTGGCTTTCTTGTTCAAGGACACTTAGGCATGAGCTTGTGGCGGGAATCGAACCTGCGACTCTCTAGTCCAGAGGTAGGCAAACTTTTTGGTTAGTTGGCCACATTGAGTTCTAACATTAAAGGGCCAGAACTGGATCAGATGGATGGCATGCTTTGGTAACCTCTAGATTAGACCGATAGAATGATGCCAGATTTTAAACAAGCGTTAAAATGTTACATCAAGAGCATTAAATTTAAAATCTAGCGGCGTTAGGTCTGAAATTTAAGCACTTGATGTGACATTTTGCTTGTTTTTAACGTCTAACACGCTTGTTTACGTGCGTGTATTGGCCCCGATGGCTTTCCATATCATACAGTGCGCCATCTGATGGGGAAACATCAGAATTGCAGGAGAAAATAAAACACTAAAAGGTTTTTAATTATTTAATTTTTTCAAGTTTGGTCTAGAAACAGTGTCACTGAAGAAAAGACTTTAAACAGAGATGTTTGTATCAGAGATGAAGATGCTGAGGATCTCTCTGGGAGTGACCAGGATGGACAGGATCAGAGGAACAGCACATGTTAGAGGTTTTAAAGTCAGAGAGGTCAGACTGAGATGGTTTGGACATGTGCAGAGGAGAGAGAGAGAGTACATGAGAAGAAGGATGCTGGGTTTGGAACCACCAGGAAAGAGGACTAGAGGAAGACCAAAGAGGAGGTTCATGGATACAGTGAAGGAAGACATGAACCCAAGAAGATGCAGCAGATAGGGTTAGATGGAAGAAACTAACTTGATGTGGCGCCCCCTGAAGGGAAATACCGAAAGAAGAAGAAGTTCAGCGGGCCGGAATTAAAAGTTTAGCGGACCACATGTGGCCCGCGGGCCGTCGTTTGCCCATGCCTGCTCTAGCCCCAAGAAAGCCACTTTACCATAGAGCGATGGCGCCTCCCAGAAAGCTCCGCTCTGACTGCAGAATCAATAGAACTGGAACAACAACAGGATGTTTTTTTAAGGTCCTCACCTTCATCAGAGTTGTTTCCTTCTGTTTCTATGGAGTCACAGGTTTGAGGGTGCAGTTCGGGATCAGGAGACTCCTCGATGTTGTCATCTGATGCCGGGGGGAAGGAATAGTCGGCCAGCTCTCCGGTCGGACTCTCCTAAAACAAGATGAACGTTGGTCATGATTCTAACTGCATTTTTTGACTTCCATGTTTTGTCCAGCGCTCATCTGTCTCCTGTTTTTACTTCGGTGAATAACCTGGATGGACTTTTAATTCTCTGCCAGGACGTCAGGTCTGTTATCTCTGTCTGGTTCTCCCCACATCGGGTCGAGCCATGACTGCCCAAGACTAAAACATGCCCAGGAACCAAGCTTACCCATCTTTTATAACTATCCTATTTTTTCCATTTTCATCTACTGATAAGGGGTTACGTAGTAGTCTTACAGCTAGAAGGTCAGGGGTTTGAGTCACACACTGTTCTTTCTGTGTGTAGTTTGCATGTTCTACCTGTGTATGTGTGGGTTTTATCTGGTTTCCTCCAAAAACATACATGTTAAGTTGATTGGTCCGTCCTTTACAGGGTTGTGGTGGTGCCGGAGCCAATCCTGGCTGACTCAAGGCAAGGGGCAGGGTACACCCCAAACAGGTCGCCAGTTTGTCGAGGGGGCACACACACATACTCATTCATAGGGGCACTTTGGCACCGACCAATCAGCCTAACATGCATTTTTTTTCAGGATGGGAGGAAACCGGAGTACCCAGAGGAAACCCACACATACACGGGGAGAACATGCAAACTCCCCACAGAAAGGCCAGTGTTCCAAGTCTCGTCCCAACCCAGGACTTGAACCCACAACCTTCTTGCTGTGAGGCCACTGTGCCGCCCGTTAAGTTGATTGGCTGAGACAAAATTACCCCTGGAAATGAGTGTGTGTGTGTGTGTGTGGCCCAGCGACAGACTGGCGACCTGTTCTGGGTGTATCCTGCCTCGCCTGAAATCAGCCGGGATAGGCTCCAGCACCACCTGGAGCCCCATTAGGGATAAACAATTCAGAAGATGAGTGAATGTTCCGGTTGCCATGGTTCCTACCTGGTCAAACAGGAAGACTGTGACATCATCAAAGAAGGACACGGCTTTCTTCTTCGTCTCCAGTTCCTCACAGAACGACTCTGTGATGAGGGTGGGCATTTTCAGGAGGCTGCGGAGATGCGCCGCCCTGCTGGAGTCGCTGATGACCACCGGGACCACCGCCAGCTCCTCCTCGCTGTCTTCATCCTGAATGTTGTAGGTTCTCAGCTCTTCGTCGGACTCGCTGTCATCGGAGTCTTCTTCGTCTTCGGCCTCCTCCAGCGGCGCTCTGACGTCCTCTCCGCAGAGCTCCAGTAAAGACGAGGACGTGGACAAGTCGTGAGGACCCCCGGAGTCTTCACACAAACTCTCACAGTCTTCTGCATCGATGTCCTCAAACTCTTCCTCGTTTACCCTCTGTTCCTCCTCCTCCTCCTCCTCGGAGGGTCCGGTCTCACCTGCGTTGCCGCACAGCGACTGAACAGACGAGCTGACCTCGGACCGCCTCTCCTCCTGATTGGCCGGAGTCTCCTGGACTCCAGAAGGTTCGGGGTTGTTTTCTGAAGCAGGTTCGTCTCCTGAAGGCTCCGTCTCCACATCTTCCTCTGCAGGACTGGCTTCTTTGGTCAAGCAGCCCCCCATCTGAGGAGGAAACGGGGCGAGCATGGAGAACCCCGGTCTTAAATCTGTCCCACCAATGGAGTTCCAGCGAGATGGCGGACCAGCGAAAAAGCTACCGTCCTCCTGAGGACTTCGTTCAGGATCAGAGAAATAAGCAGAGTCCCTGTAGGGGTTTTTGTTCAGGAGGTTCTTCATGTGGAGGTCTGGGGGTCCAGCGGAGGAGCAGACTCCCTGAAGGACTTCCGTTTCACCACATACAGGGTCTCCCAGTTCTTTGAAATAAAACTCCGGGGATTCGTTGTTCTCCGTGTCGTAGCCGCTGTCCAGTGACTTGGGAAGAATCGGGACGTCCATGAGATCTGGGCTGAAGGCCTGATCTGGTGCACCGGGGGTCTCTACGGATCCTTCATGCCTCTTCTTTGGGCTCAGGTCCTCTTCTTCTATCTCAGCGTAATCCAAGTTAAAGTCTGCGAAGATTCCTGATGTTAAATCTGTGATGTCCTCGTCTTCTTCGCTGAAGTCTCCGAGGTCCACCAGACAGCTGTGAGGGTCTCTGACCTCTATGTGGGATCCGGGTCTCTCCTCTCCGGTATAAAGACCCTCCCAAATGTTCCTTCTTTCACAGACGCTCTGATCAATCTGAGGCTGTGAGGATTTGATCTCTTTGTGCTGCTGGTTTCCTGCACTGAGCCTCAGATCTGCGCCCGCGGCTTCGCCCACACACATCTGGATGTATGAATCCAATCCTGCAGGATTTCCTCCGTCCGTCCTCTCACAGGGTTTACCAGTGTTGAAGGTCTTTGTTGTGGCTTTGCTCAGAGTCCACGGTTCTGTGTTTATCTGGAGTTCCAAGCTGTTGTTGTTTGCTGAATGGTTGGAGATCCAGTTGGTTATCTCTCCGTCAGAAAACAAACCTTCGACCATGTTTCCAGCACCTCTCCGTCGGCCCAGTAGAAGACCGTCCTCTGCTTCTACGTCTACGTGGCTGATGATGGGCAGCGTCTTTCGGAGAGGATCCACCAGGTTCCTGCAGTTTCCTGTCAATTAATCAATCAGATGGTGAATGGACTGTTTTATAGGACCTGTACCTGCAGGACAAAGACGGCAGGTTTAAAGAAGGAAGAAAAAAACATCGATTAGAGATCAACAGAACGTCGAGACATTGGTGAAGAGTCGATCTACGTTCCTACCCTCACCATGGTAACCAGGATCTACGTTCCTACCCTCACCATGGTAACCAGGACTTACGTTCCTACCCTGACCATGGTAACCAGGATCTACCTTCCTATCCTCACCATGGTAACCAGGATCTATGTTCCTACCCTCACCATGGTAACCAGGATCTACGTTCCTACCCTCACCATGGTAACCAGGATCTACGTTCCTACGCTCACCATGGTAACCAGGATCTACGTTCCTACCCTCACCATGGTAACCAGGATCTATGTTCCTACCCTCACCATGGTAACCAGGATCTACGTTCCTACGCTCACCATGGTAACCAGGATCTACATTCCTACCCTCACCATGGTAACCAGGATCTACGTTCCTACGCTCACCATGGTAACCAGGATCTACGTTCCTACCCTCACCATGGTAACCAGGATCTATGTTCCTACCCTCACCATGGTAACCAGGATCTACGTTCCTACGCTCACCATGGTAACCAGGATCTACATTCCTACCCTCACCATGGTAACCAGGATCTATGTTCCTACCCTCACCATGGTAACCAGGATCTACGTTCCTACGCTCACCACGGTAGCCAGGATGGTAATCAGCTGTGGGCTGTTACTGAAAGAACGAGGTCTTAGATACAAGCAACCAAAATGAGTTTCCTCTGCAGAGTGGCTGGGCTCTCACTCAGGGATTGACGGAGGAGCTCTGCCATCTGCGAGAAGCTCAGAGTAGAGCTGTTGCTCCTTTAGGTCAAGAGAAGCCAGAAGAGGTGCCCAGGCATCTGGATAGGATGCTTCCCGAACACCTCGCTGGGGAAGTGTTCCCTCCCACTGGGAGGAGACCCAGAGGCAGACCCTGGATCTGCTGGAGAGACTATGTCTCACAGCTGGACAGGGAACACCTCAGGATCCTCCTGGGTGAGATGGAGGAGGCAGCCGGGGTGAGCGAAGCCTGGGTTTCCTGTCTGAGGTTGTTACTCCCACGACCCAGCCCAAACAAGCGGGACACAACGGAACAGAATGGAATATTTGTTCTTAAATGAGCCCATAAAGACGATTCAGTAGAGATTCTGGGTGGACTCTATAACGTACCTGTTAGAGTGTTAGCTTCAAGGTAGGGATCACAAAAGCCCAGGCTGGGGCTGCTGTGTGGCGCCCCTTGCAGGTTCTCCAGCCGACCAACCGGAGATGTTTCCTGGGATTTGGATGTGATGGGGTGTGATGTTCTGACCTGCAGGATGGGGCTGGAATCTGAATCTGAACCATCCGAACGGATGTTTGCAGCTGTGGACCAGTAACAGCTGGACGAACCAGCATGATGCTCAGCTGATGATCTATAGGGCGGGGCTTCCAGCACCGGGCTGAAGTCTCCAACGCTGTCTTCTATTTCAGCACAGTGTCTCCCCGGCTCCTCCAGACGGATGTAGTACTCGCTGCCTCCTGAGGGGCTGTGGGCGCTGAGTACAGGGACCACGCCCGGCTGTTCAGACTCACAGTAAGAGGTGAGAGCATCAGTCCTGCAGGCTGCTGGTGGACTTGTCTTGCTTGTATAGTAGATGTCCTGGTAGTGGGGGTTCCCCTGACCCAGGGGTCCGCTGGTAGAGGAGGAGCAGTATGGCTGCTCCGCCCGGGCTTGCTCCCACTTATACTCAAAGTTCAGCCCGTTGCTTGTTTCTGTGACGGTCAGCAGGTCGTCCGAGTCGGATTGGAAGCTGTCGGAGAAGTTTTCCAGCAGAGGGAAGGAGGAGGCCAGCTCCGCCTCGATGGGGGCTGGAGGAGGAGCGGGGGATGGAAGACCCGCCGTGTGCGAGTTGCTTGCGAGCAGATTCGGTCGCAGCGTATTCCAGCGCTGCTCAAAGTCTTCTTCAGCTTCACTGGAGCCTTTAGCGCACAGGTATGTGACCAGCAGGTGGACCTCCTCGCTGCTGGGTCGGAGGTCCGGCTGCAACCAGCAGAACTGCATCACCTCGTACCTGCGGAGAAACATGCGTACTCATCACAGGAGGAAATCATTCTTATCTCAACCCATTTATAGATATGACGCCCGAACCACCCCATCTGGCTCTTCTTGACCTGGAAGAGGAGCAGCTCGACCTCGAGCTCCTCCCGGATGGCAGAACTCCTCACCCAATCTCGGAGGGAGAGCCCGGCCACCCTGCGGAGGAAGCTCAATCGGCCGCTTGTATCCGTGATCTCCTTCTTTCGATCACCACCCACAGCAGGTGACCACGGTGAGGGTAGGAACGTAGATCCTAGTTACCATGGTGAGGGTAGGAACGTAGATCCTGGTTACCATGGTGAGGGTAGGAACTTAGATCCTGGTTACCATGGTGAGGGTGGGAACGTAGATCCTGGTTACCATGGTGAGGGTAGAAACATAGATCATGGTTACCATGGTGAGGGTAGGAACGCAGATCCTGGTTACCATGGTGAGGGTAGAAACATGGATCATGGTTACCATGGTGAGGGTAGGAACGTAGATCCTGGTTACCATGGTGAGGATGGTAACGTAGATCCTGGTTACCACGGTAATTGTAGGAATGTAGATCCTGGTTACCATGGTGAGGGTAGGAACATAGATCCTGGTTACCATGGTGAGGGTAGGAACGTAGATCTTGGTTACCATGGTGAGGGTAGGAACGTAGATCCTGGTTACCATGGTGAGGGTAGGAACGTAGGTCGACTTGTAAATCCAGAGCTTTGCTTTTCGGCTCAGCTCTTTTTTTACCACAACGGTCAATAAGAGGAATTATAGGATAAATATGTCTCAGTCAGAGGGTCATGGGTTTGATCCACTGCCTTGAGTTCATGCCAAGGTGTCCCCCCCATGTCTCCTGATGGTGGTTTCCAGCTTGTATGCCAGCTTCCACCATCAGGTATGAATGTGTGTGTGAACCAACGCAGGTAGAAAAGAGCTGGAGAAGTACAGATCATTTAACAGGACTGTTTCTGCTTACCAGCGGTCCACTAGGGGGCACCGTAGCTGCGGCTTGGCTAGTTTCAGCTGTTGCTCCTTTATGGCGAAGGTCAGAACCTGCCTGTCCGAGTAAAGTCTGTACGGCTGGTTTCCCAGTTCAAACAGCTCCCACATTGTCACCCCCAAAGACCTGGAACAAGCACAGGAAAGGGGGTGACCCTCCGAACAAATGAGGTTAATTTTATTCCAGATCTCACCATATGTTGCTACTTTTGGTTTGATCAACAACCAACAAATTCCCGTGGACTTCATCGATAAGTTCTGGAGCGATCCAGCGTAAAGGAACCCAGATCTGATCCTGTGTGATGTAATAATCCTCCTGTGGAGACACAGAGAAGTCCTCAGATAATCCAGATTATCTAAGGACTGGTTCTAACCCAGGCATGAGCAAACCACGGCCCGCGGGCCATATGCGGCCCGTTAAACGGTTTAATCCGGCCCGCCAAACATGAAAAATCTGTAATTCTTTTTTCTGTAATTTTGATGTTTCGTCACCAGATGGCGCCAAAGATAAAACAACACTGCTCCCATTAAAATGTGTGTGTCTCTGTGATGCCCATGCCTTCAAAATAAACAGTGTTCACAGATATGGAAAGCCATCGAGGCCAATACACACACGTAAACAAGCGTGTTAGATGTTAAAACAAACAAAATGTTTGAACGCTTAGAAATAAACGGTTCAGAAAACAAAACAACAAAACAAAACCAATAATTTATGTAAAAATTTGTTAATTTTCATAAAACTGGATTAAAAAAAGTTACAGTTAAGAAATAAAAAAATGATTAAAAATTATAATCCTGCTAATTAATCTTTAAAAAAAATCAATTTAAACCTCAAAATTAACATAAAATGGATTAAAAAGTATCATTAACATAATAACTGAATAAATTCTGCCAATTAGCATAAAAAACTGAACTGGCCGAAATGAGCTTCCTCCGCAGGGTGGCTGGGCTCTCACTCAGAGATCGGGTGAGGAGCTCTGCCATCCGGGAGGAGCTCGGTGTCGAGCCACTCCTCCTCCAGGTCGACAGAAGCCAGCTGGGGTGGTTCGGGCATCTGCTCAGGATACCCTTTGAGCACCTCGCTGGTGAGGTGTTTCAGCCATGTCCCGCCAGAAGGAGACCAAGAGACAGAGCCTGGACCTGCTGTCTCACAGCTGGCCGGGGAACGACTCGGGATCCTTCTGGGTGAGCTAGAGGATGCAGCCGGGGTGAGAGAAGCCTGAGCTTCCCATCTGAGGCTGTTACCCCTGTGACCTGGTCCAGGATAAGCGGAAAAGGACGGGACGGAACTGGACTACAAGTTCTAATTTTCATACAGATTCACACCGACCTTGTAGCGACTGTGAGAAAGCCCATAATCTCCGATCTTCACCGACATGTCTGAGCTCAGTTGGCAGTTTCGAAGAGCCAGGTCGCTGATTGGGCGAAAAAAATAATCAGATAAAAACATTTTAAAATTTCAACACTTCATTTTACTTCATCAAACATAGAAAAAAATCTAAAATATTGAATCATAATGAAAAACAAAGCAGAAAATTACTGTAAAACCAAACGTGAGCAAACATAGAAACCATCCTTACCACCGTGGATCGGTTGCCGTAGCAACAGGATGAAATCGACTCACCCCCGGCAACAAAATCACTGATGCTGGAGTTTAATGTGAACACTCAGGCAGCACCAGGATGTTGTTGCAGGAAGCGGCCAGCAAGGGGCGGACATCTTTATTCCGTCACAGTTTTTGGAACAATTTAAAGAGTCTGGAGGTGTAGGAATGATCTAGACGGGAATGTCTGGATGTGTAGGAATGATCTAGAGAGGAACGTCTAGATGTGTAGGAATGATCTAGAGAGGAACGTCTGGATGTGTAGGAATGATCTAGAGAGGAACGTCTGGATGTGTAGGAATGATCTAGAGAGGAACGTCTGGATGTGTAGGAATGATCTAGAGAGGAACGTCTAGATGTGTAGGAATGATCTAGAGAGGAACGTCTAGATGTGTAGGAATGATCTAGAGAGGAACGTCTGGAAGTGCAGGAACATTTGAGGGGCGTTTTTTTTTTTTTGTGTATTTCAATTAATTCAATACTTATTTTGATGGAAACCATTTTTTTTATTGACATTGACTTTGAAGAACCCCTTCCTTCTGAGCTCATACCCCTGGCTCCTGGTGAGTTCTCCCTTCCTGCCCCTCATCATCCAGCCAAGCTCCATCCCTCTTCTCCCCTAGACGCCCAACCTTCTAGTCCATCTGGTCACTCATCTTGACGGGTTGTGTCTGGTTCTTTGCTTCCTTAAATTAACTGGTTAAAACTGGTGATGCATTAGGGTCTTACTTCACGACCCTCACCTCCACCATGACAGGACGGTCTCTGGAATTCTCTTCCACCTGACATCCAGAGCATTGACTCCTCCCCTATCTTCAAATACAGAATCAAAACCTGTCTGTTTAAATCTGCCTTCTCTCTTTAAGCCCCCACCACCTCTTCTCCCCATCCTGCACTTCATTTATGTTTTTTAAATGATTTTTTTCAGTGTTTCATATTTTATGGTTTTTGTTTTATTTCTATTTGAAGCGACTTGAGAGCTTTTATGTCACGCTACCCTCACCTGCCGCCAGAGGAAGCCCTGGACCTTCCTCCTTCTCCTGGATTCCAGCCTGATCCTAAACACCTGGGTGATTAGCCTGATGCTAATTAGGTATGCATTGTCAGCCTGCTGCCTTTTTAAAAGCCCAAGTCTTTAAAAAACCCAAGTCTGTCCTTGTCAACACTAGGATTTGTTATGGGATGTTCTCAACATGGCGTCGGGGAGAGGTGGGCAGGGAGTTTGTGTTTATGTGGGTTCCGGGTCATGTGGGAATGAACAGGTGGTTAGGATGGCGAAGAGGTCGGTAGAGGGTAAGGAGGTGGAGATCGTGGTTCTGTCCAGTAGTGAGACGAAGGCGCTCGTTTGGGTGGGGGTGAAGAAGATGTGGCAAATGGAGTGGGAGTTGGGGCTCACGGGCTGGGGTCTGTATAGTGTTTAGAGGATGGTAGATGAGGGTGCTGTTTCAACGACAGGGGATAGTCGTTTGCGGATGGGGCAGACCGGGTTAAATGGTTCTCTTAGGGTGGTGGGAAGGTACCAGGATGGGAAGTGTGGGCGTTGTGGGGAGGTGGAGACGGTTGAACATGTATTGTTGAGGTGTGGTGGGAGGGTGGGTAGCGGGTATGTTGGGGATATTGAGGGATTCTGGGTTAAGAGTGGTAAATCTGTAGAGTGTGTTGGGATTGGATGGGCATGGACGGGGTTGGAAGGCGTTGATGTGTTTCTTGAGAGGCTTGATGGATATTCATCAGGATTGGTAGTGTCCATAGGAGGCGGTAATGCCCCAGAAGGGTGCTTCTACTGTTAAAATTCAAGAACAATAACTTTCCTTGTCTGGTCATCGCCATCCTTCCCAGCCAGGTCTTCCTGGCTGCTTGACCAAGCTTATTATTGAACTCTGTTATTTTTCTGGACTTAAGACATATCTTGCGATTAATCCTACGCTTAAAGGCTTGGGCTGACTCTGATTAGGGTCCACCTTCTCCTTCCACATCACAACACTTTTAAAGGTGCTTATAAATCAAATTTACTATAAGAATTAACTATCAATTTTGAGCAAATGACTGTTTTGTAGGTTTTATTTACGAGAAATGCACCAAAACTTTACATCAACAGGACATAAAAAGAGAACTACGGTTAGTTACCTGTGGATAAAGTTGTGTTTGTGCAGGTACAGAAGTCCTGAAGCGACGTCACACGCCATTTTCTGTAGAATCACAGCATCAGGAGGCTCTGAATCAGCTCCGCGGCAACTTGAGAGATAATTCTTCAGATCGCCCTGAGCAGGAAACACATAGAATTTCTTTTTACCAGTACCTGTACCAACCAGATGCTCGAACCACCCCATCTGGTTGGTACAGCTCTACTCCGAGCTCTTCCCAGATGGCAGAGCTCCTCCCTCTATCTCTGAGTGAGAGCCCAGCCACCCTGCAGAGGAAGCTCATTCCGGCTACTTGTATCTGTGATCTTGTTCTTTCAGTGCCCACCCACACCTGGTTACCACTGGTTGTGATGTAAATGTCTTACCAATGGGCAAAACTCCATGACCAGCAGATACGGAGTGACTTCTGAGCATTGAGCCAAACATTGCAGCAGAGCAGGATGCTGGAGACTTCTGTACAAAAAGAGAAGAGTCGTTAGAATCTAATAACACTTATAAAAATACTGGTAGATTTCAGAAGGAAAGTAGATCTTGTGATGAAACAGGTTGGACACTCTTGTGTTACATATTTGGAATCATTATGTCTTCCAAACCACTAAAGGTTTTCAGGGTTACGGGACCAAAAGTCAAGGTCAGCATGGTCAGGATGCTGAGGGAGCATATGACCAGATGCCTGAACCACCCCATCTGGCTTCTTCTGCCATCCGGAAGGAGCATCTCGACACCGAGCTCCTTCGGGATGGCAGAACTCCTCACCCGATCTCTGAGTGAGAGCCCAGCCACCCTGCGGAGGAAGCTCATTTCAGCCGCTTGTATCGCGATCTCATTCTTTTGGTCACCACCCACAGCTGGTTACCATGGTGAGGGTAGGAACGTAGATCCTGGTTACCATGGTGAGGGTAGGAACGTAGATCCTGGTTACCATGGTGAGGGTGGGAACGTAGATCCTGGTTACCATGGTGAGGGTAGGAACGTAGATCCTGGTTACCATGGTGAGGGTAGGAACGTAGATCCTGGTTACCATGGTGAGGGTAGGAACGTAGATCCTGGTTACCATGGTGAGGGTAGGAACGTAGATCCAGGTTACCATGGTGAGGGTAGGAATGTAGATCCTGGTTACCATGGTGAGGGTAGGAACGTAGACCCTGGTTACCATGGTGAGGGAAGGAACGTAGATCCTGGTTACCATGGTGAGGGTAGGAACGTAGATCCTGGTTACCATGGTGAGGGTAGGAATGTAGATACTTGTTACCATGGTGAGGGTAGGAACGTAGATCCTGGTTACCATGGTGAGGGTAGGAACATAGATCCTGGTTACCATGGTGAGGATAGGAACGTAGATCCTGGTTACCATGGTGAGGGTAGGAACGTAGATCCTGGTTACCATGGTGAGGGTAGGAACATAGATCCTGGTTACCATGGTGAGGATAGGAACGTAGATCCTGGTTACCATGGTGAGGGTAGGAACGTAGATCCTGGTTACCATGGTGAGCATGGTACCATGGCTTTTTACAAGTTGAACGTAGATGGACTTGTAAAAGCGAGTAACATTTCTAAAAACAAATAACATGAAGATTTTATTTGACCTGTACGGATGGACTTCCTCCAGAAACTGCATCTGATCTTGAACGCTGGCACTGGCGTTTAGTTCCTTCACCACCACTTTGGTGGTGCTGAGCCCGGCGTGGACCTCTCCTAATAGCACCTGGAAAAAAAAAAAAAAACAGCAGGTCTCGATTAAAGACTCGTCAAATTTCCGGAGGTTTCCACCATGTTTGAACGTTACTTCCACATCAAGTGGTTTTCTATATCTTTCACGTACATCTGAGAAATCTGCGAACAATCTCGTCTAGTATTCAGATATACCACCACACTGGTTACCATGGTGAGGGTAGGAACATAGATCCTGGTTACCATGGTGAGGGTAGGAACGTAGATCCTGGTTACCATGGTGAGGGTAGGAACATAGATCCTGGTTACCATGGTGAAGGTAGGAATGTAGATCCTGGTTACCATGGTGAGGGTAGGAACGTAGATCCTGGTTACCATGGTGAGGATAGGAACATAGATCCTGGTTACTATGGTGAAAATAGGAACGTAGATTCTGGTTACCATGGTGAGGATAGGAACATAGATCCTGGTTACCATGGTGAGGGTAGGAACGTAGATCCTGGTTACCATGGTGAGGGTAGGAACATAGATCCTGGTTACCATGGTGAAGGTAGGAATGTAGATCCTGGTTACCATGGTGAGGGTAGGAACGTAGATCCTGGTTACCATGGTGAGGATAGGAACATAGATCCTGGTTACCATGGTGAGGGTAGGAACGTAGATCCTGGTTACCATGGTGAGGATAGGAACGTAGATCCTGGTTACCATGGTGAGGGTAGGAACGTAGATCCTGGTTACCACGGTGAGGGTAGGAACGTAGATCCTGGTTACCACGGTGAGGGTAGGAACGTAGATCCTGGTTACCATGGTGAGGGTAGGAACGTAGATCCTGGTTACCATGGTGAGGGTAGGAACTTATATCCTGGTTACCATGGTGAGGGTAGGAACTTATATCCTGGTTACCATGGTGAGGGTAGGAACGTAGATCCTGGTTACCATGGTGACGGTAGGAACATAGATCCCGGTTACCATGGTGAGGGTAGGAACATAGATCCTGGTTACCATGGTGAGGGTAGGAACGTAGATCCTGGTTACCATGGTGAGGGTAGGAACATAGATCCCGGTTACCATGGTGAGGGTAGGAACATAGATCCTGGTTACCATGGTGAGGGTAGGAACATAGATCCTGGTTACCATGGTGAGGGTAGGAACCCAGATCGACTGGTTAATCCAGAGCTTTGCTTTTTGGATCAGTTCTTTTTTTCACTATGACAAATCAATGCACCGATTCATCCTCCCTTCAAGACCCCGAGATACTTAAACTCCTCCACTTGGAGCCAGACCCTGTCCCTGACCTGCAGGGGGCATTCCACCCTTTTCCAAACAAGGACCATAGTCTCTGATTCCCATCCCGGCTGCTTTTATACTCAGCAGCATTTCGGTCCAGCGATAGAGACGCTGAGTATTTTTATGAAAATACACCAAAATCAGACTAAAAAAAGATCATATGCCAGCTTTGTTAACGTGATGCTTCACACTTTATTTTGATGCCAATCAAGCTGGTATTTAACTGAATTAAAACTGCCTGGAAAAAAAATGGATTTTAAACTGCAAAAATTTGAATTAAAACTGCTCATTTCCATAAAAAAAAGTCATTAAAACTTCAAATAAACACAACAAATTTCCATTAAAAAACTAATTAAAACTTCTAAAAACACAAAAAACTGGTTTAAATGCCTCATTTACATAAAAACATGATTAAAACTGAATATCTTGTAATTAAAAAAGTGATTAAATCCTCAAATAAAAGTAAAAAACGGACTAAAATTAAAAAATTAACATAAAATTAACATAAAAAAAATCTGTTCTGTTCCGTCATCTTCTGCTTATCCCGGGTCGGGTCACCGGGGCAACACCCAGAGAAACCCAGGCTTCTCTCACCCGACTCCATCCTCCATCCCACCCAGGAGGATCCAGAGGTGTTCCCTGTCCAGCTGTGAGACATAGTCTCTCCAGCAGGTCTGGGGTCTGACTCTAGGTCTCCTCCCGATGGGAGGGAACACCTCTCTAATGAGCAGCCATCCTAACCAGATGCTCAGAGAAGATGATCTGCTTTTCTATAAGTTTTGGCACCAAAAAAATTAAAGAAAATGATTTATGTAAGTTTTGCTGACTTGATGATTTACACTGAACGAGGTTTACGCTGTGTCATGCATGCATTCATGTGGTAGGACTACACAGGGAGCGAGAGGAGGATGCAATTCACTTATATACAAGCTTTTTTTTTTCTTTACTTCATAATAAAATCCCCTTTTTTAGCTCAAAAAATCACCATGTTTTTCTAAATAAGAATGATTTCATCACTTTTTTTAAAACCGAACTGCATCAAACTGTAAAAAAAAAAAAAAAAACGGTGGGAGAACAGATGCAAACATCCTGTTCTGGACAGTAAATCTTTTTTTTCCCATGAAACCGACACCCTGAAAGAAGTGCCAGAGATTCTCCCCACATTAACCTCGCATTCCACAGAGCAGCAAACTTTCAAACTCAAAGAAAAACCACGTCTTACGTTCAAAATGAGAGAAATTCAACTTTTATTTACTATAAAACAGTCTATTCAACTTCTTGGATTTGATTTTTTTTGTTTTTTAATCAACATTTTTATAAAAACTAGTTAAAAATGTTCAAAAAGCAGCACAAAAATAAACTTTTAGAGTCATTTAAAGACTGAAAAGTGATTTTTTTAGTTACCTTTCCAAACCAGCCGTGTCCGATTTCCTTCAGATAGAGCAGACTGTGACGACCGAGGTCCGAAGATTTCAGCAGCTGGACTGAAAGAGAAAAATAAAAGATTTAAAAACCTGTTTGGAAAAGATTTCAAAGTTTCAGCCAATCAGAAAGAAGATGAAGAATCTTTAAATCTGAGTCAAACAGGATGAAATACCTCCATGAATCCTCATGTTGGAGGATCTGCCGCTCGATCCGGTGGGTTCGTCCGAGTCTGAGACCCGGCATGAGAACGAGGGGCTCGGACCCCCGTCGGGTCGTTCTCATTGTGAGTTGGTGAGAAAGAGCTCATGGTCAGAGTGAGTGTGTGAGAACCTCGGCAGGATTTAACCCTCACACAGCTGAACAAGCTCTCCGTCCGCACCCAGCTGGGACACACACAAACATCCTGCAGACTCGTCCAGATGTTCGCTTCTGCACCGATGCAGATTTCAGGCTGAAGTCTGAGAGCTGGTTTCTCTCCGCTCTGCGTGTTTGACCCATCTGATGCTCCGGCTCCGTCTGCGACTCCAAGACGTCCAGCGGTGACATAAGGTCCACATAATGCCCCCCTGTCACCAGGACAGCAGCATTCCTCAGCCAAACAAACGCAGCTCTGTCCCATGCAGAAAGACCTCTGTCATACAACCCCCCCTCCCCTGCTCTTAAGTCCTGGTGCATGCCACCGACCCCCCCTTCGCATGTCACAGGCCTCTCACTGTATCGCCCTGTAATGGCAGTCCTCCGCTGTGGCGTTCCTCATTCTGAAACGGACCCATTGTTCTGCTCACGCTGCATCTCCTGGTACCACAGAACCAAACGCACACACAGGGCTCATTCTGCGCTGGAACGCTGGGCAGAGGTTGTCACGGTGATAACAAGCCCACACTTCTCCGCCAACACGACCAAGACAATGCCGGTTAGACACGAAGATTCGTCCAAATGAGGAATGTGTGAGTGTGCGTTCCAGAGAAGATGCTCGGTATCAGTGGGATGGAACACACCCTACACACACACACAGGGATGCAGAAACCAGGCCTCTCGTTTATAAAACTTTTTCACGCTGAAATCCATTCCTACACCAACTTTTAGGCAAACTGATCGATCTATAAAGGTGTGGAAATGAATGGACTTCAGCGTCCAATCAGAAGCTGTGAGACATGAGGAATTGAGGAAGTGTACGGAGGACAGTGAAATGAAGCATTTGAAGCAGTGATTAGAAAGTATACATAAATCCCTGTCAGAGTAGGACCGTACATAAGAACAGATTGGTAATCACCATGTTTGAACTCATTTTGAAACCGTACGCATGTACAGCTGCTGCTACGCAATATTTCACCTCCTAAACATGGAGGTGATCCATGGTAACGGTCATGGTTTGGACTCAGCTGGTACTCCTCCTTCTCCTGTTCGTTATCTACCACCTGTGTTCAATCACCTGTCTCTATCAGTCCTACATAAACCCCTCAGACCTCATCTAGTCCCTGTCAGATGATGACGCAGCTCTTGAATCCTGAACCCCTGTCTGCCTGTTACCGACCTGAACTGTCCAGACGTTGCCTGATCTCCATGGTAATCTGACCTGCTGCCTGTCTCTGAACCCTAGGTCACCTTTTTCAAGGTCACCACACACCACCTGCCCACCATCACATGACTCCTCCCTCTATCAGACCTACAGCTGGATCAGAACCATCAATAACCAGCCGGCCTCCTAACCCGTTCACCATCTACAGTAAACTGAGGTTTAAATCTTTCCAGGTGTCACATTTTGGTCCTGACTCATCACCACCAGCACGTTAAACCTGGGAGTTACTGGAACCGCCTCCAGTGTCTGACACAAGCTCACGTGAGTCTTTTTTGGAACTAAGCTCAGAATCTTTGGGGTTTTTTTTAAATTCCATGTTGATCATTGACACAAAAATCACAAAGTTGCCATGGTTACCGTCCTCTGTTTTATCACTTGTTGGTGATGTGATACCATTACATGTGCCTGACGTCATTTGCAGGATCCATACAAGGAGTTTTAGAGGCGTGGTTGGGGCGGGATGGAGATCAAGTTGGTTTACATCAGAGATTTGTTGCAGGTGGGATTTATGAAGCTTACGCTGGTTTTGATAAATCTCAAGTTTACGCGGCGAATCATTGTAGTGCTGAAGAAAAATCTATGTGGTTCTTACTACATGGAGTCCCAGGGGCTTGAGAGAGACCCCGCTCACCCTGCGGAGGAAGCTCATTTCAGCCGGGATCTTATCCGGCATCACCTGGCCTGATCGAGTTTCCAACATGACCCAGACGAGCATGTCCAGTATGTTCTCCATCCTCTCCTAGAGGCGCCCGCACTGGCAAGGACATGTATCCAAGATGGACGATGGCTGCATCTCAAAGAACATCCTCTATGTGGAGCTGGCCACAGGTACGTAGCCAACTGAAGGTGCCCTGTGGTACGAAGATGCCTTCAAGAGGATCTGAAGTCGTGCAACGTAAACGCAGCAGATCTCGAGTCAGTGACGTCTAACCTCTAAAGGTGGCCATTGTTAAAGTCGGTATCAAGCAGGGTGAGGAGAGCAGACAGATCCAACGCGAGGGCACGAAGACCCGGAAACAGCGGAGAAGTCAGTCTCCCACTGCTCCCCCCGTGACTCATACCACCTATCACATTTGTAGTAAGTGTGGTAGGAGCTGCAGCTCCCACATCATGACCCCCCTTTCATCTGGGACCCTGCTTCCCTCCTATCCTGCCCTCAGCCCTAATTTGGCACACTTTCACTTTGGATCATTCCCCTGCTGCACACTGGTCCACCAGCCTGCAGTGGAGAATGGAATGTACTTCTTCAGCGCTTTACCCCCGGCGTTGGCACCCAAAGTGCTTTAAAGTGTACCTCACATTCACTCATACCATATGGGGAAGCTGCCATGCAAGACGCCAAACCGCCATCAGGAGCAATTGGGGGTTTGGTGTCTTACTCAAGGACACCTCGGTATGATCTCAGGGCAGGGGATCAAACCGGTAACCCTCCGGTTACAGGGTGGTCATCCTACTCACTGAGCCATCCTTCCCCATGGCTGCCTGACACTGCCAGGATGGTGCACCCTCCTATCTTGGTCCCTCACCCTGTGTTCTTCTAGGTGCTGACACTACAAGTGTGAGCGCCCACATCTTGTTCATAGTTACCCAAAATCCCAGAGGGTACTGACTAATGGTGTAAAAATGTGTTTGTATTTTTCTTACTGGATCTTCCGGGTTGCTTGGAGACGGGCAGGGAGACCTCGGTGAGAGGAAGGATGTAAACTTCAGGACCGTTCTGTGAAGAGGGCGTGGCTCGGGTGGACAGGTCCGCTTGGTACTCGTCTCCATCCGGGTTCTCAAACTCCTGGTGCAAAAAAACACACGCTGGGATTGGTCACACACACACACAATGGGTGATCTGTGTGACACACACATCCACCTACACACACATCGGGCAGATAATCGGGCGGGCAAACGAACACAAAGCGTTTCTTTCTTTTGCTGCTGAACGTCACACATTTTAAAAATTTCCTCATTACAAAGTAAAATGACTCCATTTAAAAAAAAAAGAAAATGGTGAGTTTGTCTGTTTTTCTGCATTTAAATTTTAAATGTTTTTAAACCAGTTTGTCATTCAGAGGCGGGGTACACCCTCACAAGTCATTATAATCTCTTACTGGGTTTAAAATTTATTCATTTCAAAACACTTTGTAAACAATTTGAATTTTAGGAAGGTAGATCCTGGTTACCATGGTGAGGGTTGGAACATAGATCCTGGTTACCATGGTGAGGATAGGAACGTAGATCCTGGTTACCATGGTGAGGGTAGGAACCTAGATCCTGGTTACCATGGTGAGGGTAGGAACGTAGATCCTGGTTACCATGGTGAGGATAGGAACGTAGATCCTGGTTACCATGGTGAGGGTAGGAACGTAGATCCTGGTTACCATGGTGAGGGTAGGAACGTAGATCCTGGTTACCATGGTGAGGGTAGGAACCTAGATCCTGGTTACCATGGTGAGGGTAGGAACGTAGATCCTGGTTACCATGGTGAGGGTAGGAACATAGATCCTGGTTTCGATGGAGAGGGTAGGAACATAGATCCTGGTTACCATGGTGATGGTAGGAACGTCGATCCTGGTTACCATGGTGAGGGTAGGAACGTAGATCCTGGTTACCATGCTCAGGGTAGGAACGTAGATCCTGGTTACCATGGTACGGGTAGGAACCTAGATCCTGGTTACCATGGTGAGGGTAGGAACGTAGATATTGGTTACCATGGTGAGGGTAGGAACGTAGATCCTGGTTACCATGGTGAGGGTAGGAACATAGATCCTGGTTTCGATGGAGAGGGTAGGAACATAGATCCTGGTTACCATGGAGATGGTAGGAACGTCGATCCTGGTTACCATGGTGAGGGTAGGAACGTAGATCCTGGTTACCATGCTGAGGGTAGGAACGTAGATCCTGGTTACCATGGTGAGGGTAGGAACGTAGATCCTGGTTACCATGGTGAGGGTAGGAACGTAGATCCCGGTTACCATGGTGAGGGTAGGAACGTAGATCCCGGTTACCATGGTGAGGGTAGGAACGTAGATCCTGGTTACCATGGTGAGGGTGGGAACGTAGATCCCGGTTACCATGGTGAGGGTAGGAACGTAGATCCTGGTTACCATGCTGAGGGTAGGAACGTAGATCCTGGTTACCATGGTGAGGGTGGGAATGTAGATCGACTAGTAAATCAAGAGCTTTGCTTTTCTGCTCATCTCTTTCTTCATCTCGATGGATTGATACAGTGTCCTGATTATTGCGGACGCTGCACCAATCCATCTGTCGATCTCCCGCTCCATCTTTCCCCCACTGTGAACAAAACCCTGAGATACTTAAACTCCTACACTTGGGCTTTGACCCTTTCCCTGGGATGCAGGGACACACCACCTTTTACAGGGCGAGGACAATGGGTCTCTGATTTGGAGGCTCTGATTGGACCTGATGTCAACTGTTCAAAATGTGACATAAAATCTGGTTTTTAAGATTTTACGGATCACTTTTTTTCGTAGTTTCTCATGTTCTTCAATCTGTGTTTGTTTTAAATGTGAAGCATGATGCAGAGAGAAGGGTGTACTTCCCTCCACTCCCACAGGAGGTCCGTGTTTTACCTTGAACCTGATGTCCCCTTTCTTACAGCAGAGGCAGGCCAGCATCAGGAAGACTATGGTGAAGAGACCGGAGAAAGAAACCGCTACAATGGCCAGGGAGGAAGGCCACGACAGCTCACTGAGGGGAGCGCCATCTGGAGGAGAACAGTCAAATTTAAACACAATCAGAAACACAATACGGCCCACATTTCTATGTGTGTGTGTGGGCAGCTAACAAATCACCATGGCAACACCCAGATGGCCAATGCTTATTAGCTGATTGGTTTTAAGCCTCAGCAGTGTCTACGCCCCCATGCTGGCAGCTGTGTGTGTTTGTGTGTGTGGTAGAGAGAGAGATAAAAATCACAATAATGGAGAAAAGCATCAAAAACCTTCAGAAAAGGTTAAAAAAAAAGTATTTTTACATGATATATTTAAAAGGAGGGATATTGTAGGGGCTGGTTTGATAGATTGTCGTCTCATCCAATCACAGGCCTTGTTGCTTGATGTATCCACATCACGTGTGTGAGACCTCGTGAGTGTCACTCCCAGGGAGATCCTCAGCATCTTCATCTCTGCTACCTCCATCTCTGTTTCCTGTCTTTTTCTCAGTGACACTGTCTCTAGACCAATCAGCATGGCCGCTCTCACCACGCTGTCTCTAGACCAATCAGCATGGCCGCTCTCACCACACTGTCTCTAGACCAATCAGCATGGCCGCTCTCACCACACTGTCTCTAGACCAAACAGCATGGCCGCTCTCACCACGCTGTCTCTAGACCATTCAGCATGGCCGCTCTCACCACGCTGTCTCTAGACCAATCAGCATGGCCGCTCTCACTACGCTGTCTCTAGACCAATCAGCATGGCCGCTCTCACCACGCTGTCTCTAGACCAATCAGCATGGCCGCTCTCACCACACTGTCTCTAGACCAAACAGCATGGCCGCTCTCACCACGCTGTCTCTAGACCAATCAGCATGGCCGCTCTCACCACACTGTCTCTAGACCAAACAGCATGGCCGCTCTCACCACACTGTCTCTAGACCAATCAGCATGGCCGCTCTCACCACACTGTCTCTAGACCAATCAGCATGGCCGCTCTCACCACACTGTCTCTAGACCAATCAGCATGGTCGCTCTCACCACACTGTCTCTAGACCAATCAGCATGGCCGCTCTCACCACACTGTCTCTAGACCAATCAGCATGGCCGCTCTCACCACACTGTCTCTAGACCAATCAGCATGGCCGCTCTCACCACGGTTTTCTACACTTTTCCTTTCATTTTATCTGAAACTCTTCTATCACACATCACACCTGATACTTTCCTCCACCCATTCCAGCCTGCCTGCACACACTTCTTCACGTCTTGTCCACACTCTCCATTGCTCTGGACTGTTGATCCTAAGTCCTAGGTTCTAAGTCAGCGCTCATGAGAAAGTCTTCTGTTTTACTTTAGAGAAAATACCGATTATCGAATCAATATCACGATATTTTACCGATATCCTGCAGCCACATTGTTACGTTTTAAAAACACCAACCAGTTTTCTGTGTGTGTTTGACTGTGAAACGGAATGACTTCATCTTCTGACAGCGTTTTAATAACGAAGTAAAATGTGCTTCTGAAATATTGATGAAGGAACAACGGTTTCCACTCAGTTCACAAATCTTCTCGAGGGAAAATAAAACTGCAGATTGAAAGTTCTGTAAAAACTAAACCGTTTGCAGAATGAATTTTACAAACTGAAGGCCCAAGAGCCGTTAGGTTCTGTTCTGTTGTCTTCCGCTTGTCCAGGGCCAGGTCGCAGGAGCAACATCCTCAGACAAGAAACCAAGGCTTCTCTCGACCCGGCTGCATCCTCCAGCTCACTACGTTCCTACCCTCACCGTGGTAACCAGGACCTATGTTCCTACCCTCACCATGGTAACCAGGACCTATGTTCCTACCCTCACCATGGTAACCAGGATCTACGTTTCTACCCTCACCATGGTAACCAGGATCTACGTTCCTACCCTCGCCATGGTAACCAGGATCTATGTTCCTACCCTCACCACGGTATCCAGGATCTATGTTCCTACCCTCACCATGGTAACCAGGATCTACGTTCCTACCCTCACCATGGTAACCAGGACCTACGTTCCTACCCTCACCATGGTAACCAGGATCTACGTTCCTACCCTCACCATGGTAACCAGGATCTACATTCCTACCCTCACCGTGGTAACCAGGATCTACGTTCCTACTCTCACCGTGGTAACCAGGATCTACATTCCTACCCTCACCATGGTAACCACGATCTACATTCCTACCCTCACCATGGTAACCAGGATCTACGTTCCTACCCTCACCATGGTAACCAGGATCTATGATCCTTTCCCTCACCATGGTAACCAGGATCTACGTTCCTATCCTCACCATGGTAACCAGGATCTACGTTCCTATAACACATCCTTTTCCAGCAGAATGATCTTGTGTCTATCTGGAAAAGTACACATATACACCCTCATAGTGTTGTGTGTGACTACAGACCTGCAGGGTGGGCTCTGAGCCAAAGCAACACACCACTGCAATAAAACTGTCCACACCAAGTGAGGAAGATAAATTATGCAGCTTGTGTTAAGCAGGAATGTTTGTCCAGAAAAGTTTTTGGTTTTATTTTAGATGAAAACATTTCAGACGTAGTGAAATAAACATCATGCATAAATCCAAGTTTCAGCATTTAGAACACTGCTGCAGGGACCGAATCAACAGCTCCATCTGGTCCACCCAGTCACACACACACACACACACACACACACACACACACACACACACACACACACACACACACACACACACACACACACACACACATACACACATATGGGTAGGGTCGCAAATCTGTTGCTATCAAATGAAACATTAAATGTGTAACTGAGTTACTGAATGTTACTCTGTATAACTTTTCAAACTTATACCAACTGGGGGGGGCCGCAGCCTATACCCGGCTGATTTCAGTCGAGAGGCAGGATACACCTGAACAGGTTGCCAATCTGTTGTGGGGCCCCTCTCACAGACAGCCATCCACACACACACACACTCATTCCTAGCAGCCAATCAACCTAACATGTATGTTTTTGGAGGAAACCAGAGAAAACCCACACATACACAAGGAGAACATGCAAACTACAGACAGAAAGACCAGTGTTCTAAGCCCCGCCTCCACTACGGAACATGAACCCTTGACCTTCTTGCTGTGAGGCCACCATGGAAACCACTGCACCATTGTGCCGCCCATGATGCAAATTATTCCAAGCTTCAACCAGTTGAAACAAGGAGTAATGTATCGCACACCGTATCATACATCGTTTTTAAAAGATGGGGTGGTTCGGGCATCTGGTCAGGATGCCTCCCGAGCCCCTCGCTGGTGAGGTGTTTTAGGCACGTCCCACTGGTAGGAGACCCAGAGGCAGACCCCGGAACTGCTGGAGAGACCATGTCCCACAGCTGTTTAGGGAAAGACTCAGGATCCTTCCAGGTGAGCTGGAGGATGCAGCCGGGGTGAGAGAAGCCTGGGCTTCCCGTCTGAGGCTGTTGCCCCTGCGACCCAGCTCTGGATGAGCGGAAGACGATGGAATGGAACGGAACGTCATAAAAGGAATGATGTAAAGATTTATATTTTATCTTAAAATTCTTTAAGTGATAAAAATGTCTTTATAATTAAAAATATAACGTCTCAAGATCTTAAAACGTTAGAAAAAAAACAGATGGAAGACATTTGAAGAGAAAGAAATTCTGAAAAAACCAGGCGGTGAATAAACGTTGATGACTAACCGCTGCTGATAGAAAACAATCTGCAAACACGTGTGTGTTTCTGCCAGGAAGCCGGAGGAACAGCATGACATGATTAATGATGGGATATGGTGTCCTCCTCTGCAGATGGAGAGAAAAGCTCTGGCCTGCAGAACGCCGTGATGACTGTTATTAAAACCGAGTGAGAAGACCAGCATGGCTGCAAAGCTCAGGACGAGAGTCACATCTGGAAGCAGAACAGAAGCTCATCTGGAAGCTCATTTGTAAAGACTTTGGAGATCATTAACGGTTTTAACACACCTCAGTTAAATCACACAATGACATGTTCGAAGAATACCAGGTGTAAGACAACCTGATCTCCATCCCGCCTCGACCAAGCCCACAGAACGCCATATATGGATATGCAAATGATGTGCTGCATATGTAATGATCAATGAGCCAGTGATGTTTGTCAGTGTTGACATTCCGAAGCCATGGTGACATCATCCACAAGCAGAATTCATCAGAGAGGGAGGCGGTAACCATGGCAACTCTGAGATGAATATTAAAGGTCACCAACAAACTGTTTCCTAAAATCAGCAGTGATGGTCTCGATCGTTGAAGATGACGTGAGAACATCCGTCTGCATTCATCCAACAATTTGCCCGTTAGTCTGAAATTGTTCCTACCCTCACCATGGTAACCAGGATCTACGTTCCTACCCTCACCATGGTAACCAGGATCATCATTCCTACCCTCACCATGGTAACCAGGATCTACGTTCCTACCCTCACCATGGTAACCAGGATCATCATTCCTACCCTCACCATGGTAACCAGGATCTACGTTCCTACCCTCACCATGGTAACCAAGATCTATGTTGCTACCCTCACCATGGTCACCAAGATCTACGTTGCTACCCTCACCATGGTAACCAGGATCATCATTCCTACCCTCACCATGGTAACCAGGATCTACGTTCCTACCCTCACCATGGTAACCAAGATCTACGTTGCTACCCTCACCATGGTAACCAGGATCTACTGTTCCTACCCTCACCATGGTAACCAGGATCTACGTTCCTACCATCACCATGGTAACCAGGATCTACGTTCCTACCCTCACCATGGTAACAAGAATCTACGTTCCTACCCTCACCATGGTAACCAGGATCTACGTTCCTACCCTCACCATGGTAACCAGGATCATCATTCCTACCCTCACCATGGTAACCAGGATCTACGTTCCTACCCTCACCATGGTAACCAGGATCTACGTTCCTACCCTCACCATGGTAACCAGGATCTACTGTTCCTACCCTCACCATGGTAACCAGGATCTACGTTCCTACCCTCACCATGGTAACCAGGATCTACGTTCCTACCCTCACCATGGTAACCAGGATCTATGTTCCTACCCTCACCATGGTAACCAGAATCTACGTTCCTACCCTCACCATGGTAACCAGGATCTACGTTCCAACCCTCACCATGGTAACCAGGATCTATGTTCCTACCCTCACCATGGTAACCAGAATCTACGTTCCTACCCTCACCATGGTAACCAGAATCTACGTTCCTACCCTCACCATGGTAACCAGGATCTACTTTCCAGACTGAGAAGTCCTCTGTGTTTGATCTAATATTTAATTAACAGTCTCAGACACACTGGCTGCTCGTCCCAGAGGAAGCATCCCACCTTCATGAGGATTCCCGTGAGGTTTGGACTTTTTTTTTCTCACAGTGAAGGACGTCAGAAAATAAAAGAAAACTTATAAAAATCAATGTGTTAAATTTGAAAAAGAGCATTCTGGGATTTATAGTTTTAATGTGCTGCTAAGCACAACCAATCAGAATCAAGCGTTAAACGACAGCGAGTAAGAATGGGCGATCAAAATTTACCCACAATATTTTTATAAATGTGCCTTTTTTTATGTCATTTTTCCACTTTTAATCAGATTGTCAGAATGAATAAAAGCAGGAGGTTTAATTTTAAATTGAATTAAATTTAGAAGACGTAAAGCTTCCTTCTGGCCCCTCGAATCCTGCATTTCCTCTTAACCTTCCCCCTTCCTTCGGCTCCCCAGAGGCAGACTTATGTAACTAAAGTGCTGTGTGTTACACGAACTGATGAATAATCAGAGAGTCAGTGACCGAGTCACAGGGAGGAGCTTCTCTTCATTTTTTTATAACTTTAGTAAAACCTCAAAATGGAAACTTACACTTTTATATTTTAGGATTTCCACTAATTGTTATGAAAAAACTGCCTGTAAAGTTTTAACTTTATTCAAATTCAAAATATGAATTACAGTCATTTTAAATGAGAAGATTTAACGAGATAAAAACAAGTAAACGTGTGATTCCAGACGGTTTTAAATGGAACCTTCATCCACTTTGAGACTAAACCTCCTACGATCTGAGCCTCACTGTGCACACAGTACAATCTGATAGTCTGCTGTGAGTGAACCATTCATTCTGTTTCATTTTCTGGACAGCTATTTGAGTTGCAGGGGTTGCCGAAGCCCATCCCAGCTGGTTTCAGGTGAGAGGTGGGGTACATCCCGAACAGGGCCACACACACAGATAGCCATCCACACACACACACACACACACACACACACACACACACACACACAGACAACCATCCACACACACGCACTCATTCCAAGCAGCCAATTAACCTAACGTGCTTTTGGAGGAAAACAGAGAAAATCCACACATACACAGGTAGAACATGCAAACTACACACAGAAAGACAACTGTTTCAAGCCTTGTTCCACCCTGGGAATCAAACCCCGACATTCTGACTCTGAGGCCCCCGTGCTAACCACGTTGATTAGCAGCCCCACTCACACACCCTCACCATGGTAACCAGATGTGGGTGGCGACCGAAAGAATGCGATCGCGGATCCAAACAGCCGAAATGAGCTTCCTCCGCAGGGTGGCTGGGCTCTCACTTTGAGATCGGGTGAGGAGTTCTGCCATCCGGGAGGAGCTTGGTGTCAACCTGCTCCTCCTCCAGATCGAGAGGAGCCAGAAAGGGTGGTTCGGGCATCTGGTCAGGATGCCCCCCGAGCGCCTTGCTGGTGAGGTGTTTCTGAGGTGTTCCCACCAAGAGGAGACCAAGAGGTAGACCCCAGACCTGCTGGAGAGACTATGTCTCACAGCTGGCTGGGGAATGACTCAGGATCCTCCTGGGTGAGCTGAAGGATACAGCTGGGGTGTGAGAAGCCTGGGCTTCCTGTCTGAGGCTGTTTGCCCCTGCGACCCAGCCCTGGGTGAGCGGAAGACGACGGAATGGAAGTCGAAATGTCTCAATCATCAAACACTTTGTCCAGAAGACACTTAGAATCGATGGGCCACTCCTGGATGAAAACTCATTGCCCACACCTTTTTCTAACCCAGCTGCCACGTGGGTAAAGTTTTTATTTCCAGTGTGATTAAAGAACGTGGACCTGCGTGCATGGGTAATCTGTTATTGTAAAATGTGATCTCCAGAAATAACTTGGGGACACGTGCAAGCTTCTGCATGAAATGTTGATGACATGGTGTTGTGTCTAAATGTGTTCCCGCTAGCCTGGAGCTAAATGAGCTGTGAGAATCTCCCACGGTGACAAGACATACTTCCAAAAGAACACCTCGGGATCGATCGGGTTTCTGTTTCTCTACATCAAGGGGTGGGCAAACTTTAATGATTTGTGGGCCACATTGAGTTCTAACATTGAAGGGTGCCAGAACAGGATCAGATGGATGGCATGCTTTGGTAACCTCTAGATTAGAGCGATAGAATGATGCTTGATTTTAAACGAGCGCTAAATGTTACATCAAGAGCGTTAAATTTCAAATCTAGTGGCTCTAGGTTTGAAATCTAAGCGCTTGATGTAACATTTTGCCTGTTTTAACGTCTAACATGCTTGTTTATGTGCGTGTTATGGTCCCTGATGGCTTTCCATATCTAAGCACACTGTTTATTTTGACACACACATTTTAATGGTAGCAGTGTTGTTATATCTTTGGCCCCATCTAGTTACGAAACATCAGAATTACAGGAAAAATTAAACATAAACAAGGTTTGTTTATTTAATTTTTTCTAGTTCGGTGGGCCGGTGTAAAACGTTTAACAGGCTGCATGTGGCCCGCAGGCCGTAGTTTGGCCATGCCTGCTCTAGAGGATCCTTCACACTTCCTGTTTACTGCTTTGTGAGTCATTTTGGCAGCTAGATGTCGGTCTGGCAGAATTCTTCCTCATCATGTCGTCATCTTTTATAAAAAATAATGTCACCCCACAAGATGGCGCAGTGGCTTCAACACAAAAAGGTAAGGGTTCGAGTCTTAGTGAGGACGAGGCCTGGAACACTTGCCTTTCTGTGTGGAGTTTGCATGTTCTTCCCATGTATGCATGGGTTTCCTCTAGGTACTCCGATTCAATCCTATCGTCAAAAAACATGCATGCTAGGTAAGGGTGGGAACATAGATCCCGGTTACCATGGTGACAGTAGGAACATAGATCCTGGTTTCCATGGTGAGGATAGGAACGTAGATCCTGGTTACCATGGTGAGGGTAGGAACGTAGATCCTGGTTACCATGGTGAGGGTAGGAACGTAGATCCTGGTTACCATGGTGAGGGTAGAAACGTAGATTCTGGTTACCATGGTGAGGGTAGGAACGTAGATCCTGGTTACCATGGTGAGGGTAGGAACGTAGATCCTGGTTACCATGGTGAGGGTAGGAACGTAGATTCTGGTTACCATGGTGAGGGTATGATTGTAGATCCTGGTTACCATGGTGAGGGTAGGAACCTAGATCGACTTGTAAATGGAGAGCTTTGCTTTTCGCCTCAGCTCTTTGTTTACCTTGACGGACCACTGCAGCGTCCTAGTTATTGCTGACGCTGCACCGATCCGTCTGTGGATCTTCAGTTAGTGTAGAAGTCGACGTACGCTTAATGTTTAATGTTTAAAAACGAGGCTGCTGTTCTTTTATTCTTGTGATATTTGTCCAGCTGTTTTTGTCATGACCTAACCACATTCCTATTTTATTTTTTATTCTGATGTAATGTTTGAACGACAGTAAAGAATCTAAACTGAAGGAGGAAATATCACCCCATCACGCTAACGACCAAACCCTCGGTGGTTTTCTGAGGGTGTAGAGCACATTGTGTTCTTTAAAAACCGAGGGAAATAAGGGGAAGTCCAGCTGTGGAGGGGTGGAGATGCTGCCTTAGAGCCGGATGATGATGATGTGAAAATGTTTGGCCGTAACAACCAATGTTCCTCCCATTCCTGTGAGACAGCTCGCTGGGCCTCTTTGGGTCGGATTCAGCACATCTGTGCTCATTAATCTGACGTGCGTGTTTCATTAATCTGATGTGCGTGTTTTATTCTTCGGAGAACATTTAGCAGTTAATTGGATGCTGTTCTTCTTGTTTAAAAAAAACAAGCATTTCTTTGTCCTTTGCAGTGTCCATGAGAAGGACTGACTCACACACACCTCCGTCGCCTTGGCAACATCGATTCCCAGTGCAACCGGAGCCGCTGAGAAAAATTCTCATATTAGAAATGTAAATCATTATGACAGCAGTGACAATTTAAAGCGGAAGTTTTATTTCAGTCCAGATGTGAGGGGCGCACCCTTATCATTTTAAAATGTATCCTTAAAACAAAAGAGAAAAAACAGTCCATTTTTATTTTAAAAAGGAGATGATGTGATTTTTCGGGATAAAATTCATATTTAACACGTACTTAAAGAAACATGGAGGATTTTAAAAGAAAATGACATACATTCAGTTTCACACTCTGAATTCCCCCCTCTTCTCGCTACCTGACAGACTGCTAGAGTACCCGCCGACAGCTGCCGCCCAGCTTCTGCTTCACCCGACCCTTGTGGGCCCTCCTGCAGAGGGTGAGATGACAGCCGCGGCCAGGCCCCACAGGTAAAAGCCCAGTCACTAGGCGCACGCTCTCATGCCCTATCACCGGACCTGGCTCCATAGGGAGGCTGGGCAAGGGTAACTTGGTTTAAGTATTTCAGGGTTTTGTTCATGAGCAGGGGAAGAAGCGGGAGGTAGACGGGCCAATCAATACGGATATCCGCAGTAATTAGGACGCTGCATCGGTCATGATGAAGAAAGAGCCAGGAACCAGGACCTACGTTCCTACCCTCACCATGGTAACCAGGATCTACGTTCCTACCCTCACCATGGTAACCAGGATCTACCTTCCTACCGTCACCATGGTAACCAGGATCTACGTTCCTACCCTCACCATGGTAACCAGGATCTACGTTCCTACCCTCACCATGGTAACCAGGATCTACCTTCCTACCATCACCATGGTAACCAGGATCTACATTCCTACCCTCACCATGGTAACCAGGATCTATGTTCCTACCCTCACCATGGTAACCAGGATCTACGTTTCTACCCTCACCATGGTAACCAGGATCTACACCGCCACCCTCACCATGGTAACCAGTGTGGGTGGTCACTGAACAAACAACTGTAAAAAACAACTGTAACTCTTCTATGCAGCAAGTCTCAGGTGTAAACCAACTTGATCTCCATCCCGCCCTTGCCACGCCTCTAGAACTCTATACATCGATTATGCAAATGATCTGATGCACATGTAATGACCTTCATATGAGACAGTGCCCCCTAAAAAAAGGGCCAGTTTCCCTTTGAATGGTTAGGTATGGCCGTTATGCAGCCACGATGACGTCGCCCACAAGCAAAAAAAATGGGAGACCGTCACCACGGCAACTGCCTCAGACGGGAAGCCCAGGTTTCTCTCACCCCGGCTGCATCCTCCATCTGACCCAGGAGGATCCTGAGGTGTTCCCTGTCCAGCTGTGAGACATAGTCTCTCCAGCAGGTCCAGGGTCTGACTCTTGGTCTCCTCCCGGTGGGACGAGCCCAAAACACCTCACACAAACATTCCAAATGAGATAAATACCGAAGGAAGCTTCTTTCAGGAATTCATTTTGGCCACTGGAGGCAGGATTCCAAGAATTCCAAGGAATTCCAACTTTGATTTTTATAATGATATCATTATTAATAATTATTATTTCTACATGTTTGATGTAAAATATTAAATAGAAACATTCATTTTCTGTTTGCAGCCACATAACGCCTGGTCCTCCCTCATCTCAAGCACTTCACCTCTCCCTCTCTGGACCCTCTGCAGTTTGCCTACAGAGCCAACAGGTCTGTAGACGACGCTATCAACCTGGCCCTCCACTTCACCCTGCAGCACCTGGACTCCCCGGGAACCTATGCCAGGATCCTGTTTGTGGACTTCAGCTCTGCATTCAACACCATCCTCCCTACCCTGCTTCAGGACAAGCTCTCTCAGCTCAACGTGCCTGACTCCACTTGCAGGTGGATTACTGACTTCCTAACAGACCGGAGGCAGTGCGTGCGGCTGGGGAAGAATGTCTCCACCTCTCGGACTATCAACACAGGATCTCCACAGGGCTGTGTCCTCTCTCCCCTGCTCTTCTCCCTGTACACCAACTCCTACACTTCCAGCCATGACTCTGTCAAACTGATCAAGTTTGCAGATGACACCACACTCATTGGGTTCATCTCTGATGGTGATGAGTCGGCCTACAGGATGGAGGTAGACCGGCTGGTGTCCTGGTGCAGCAACAACAGCCTGGAGCTCAACGCTCAGAAGACAGTGGAGATGATCGTGGACTTTAGGAAAGTCACAGCTCCCATTACCCCCCTTGCACTGACAGACTTCTCCATCACCACTGTAGACTCTTTCCGCTTCCTCGGCACTATCATCACACAGGACCTAAAGTGGGAGCCATCCATCAGCTCCCTGATCAAAAAGGCCCAGCAGAGGATGTACTTTCTGCGGCAGTTGAAGAAAGCCAAGCTGCCCGCCCAGATGTTGGTGCAGTTTTACAGAGCCATCATCGAGTCTGTCCTCACCTCCTCCATCACCGTGTGGTACGCTGGAGCCACAGCCAGGAACAAACACAGACTGCAGCGCATTGTGCGCTCCGCAGAGAAGGTGATCGGCTGCAGCCTTCCATCTCTCGAAGACCTGTACGTCTCCAGGACTCGGGGGCGTGCAGGTCGGATAGCAGCTGACCCTTCCCACCCTGGACATGGACTTTTTGATCGACTCCCCTCGGGCAGGAGGCTCCGGTCCATTCGGACCAGAACGTCCCGCCACAAAAACAGCTTCTTCCCTTCTGCCGTTGGACTTATGAACTCTTTATAACCTGAACCCCACATCTCTTAGTCACCTCCCTCTTGTCACTTCACTAGCTTTATTATTTTCTATGACATTGCACTACTTTTCTTTTTCTTCTGAGCACTCTTAGTTTTGTAAAAAATATTATTATTTTTATTTATTTTATTTTTATTATTTTTATTTTATATGTTTGCACACCAGTACCAGAACAAGTTCCTAGTCTCTGATGTTTTTCACTGACATGGCAATAAAAGCATTCTGATTCTGATTCTGATAAGTCTGACAGTCATGCTGTAATTTGTCACCGAATCACCATGGAGACGATGTTTGCTATGAGTCAGAGCATCACTGCAACAGGTTGTCATGGAAACACCTCAGAGTGCAGCATGGACACGGATGATTTCCCACGGTAAAAAAATAGTCAGTCAGTCACCTTCTTATCTGTCCATCCCTTACAGGGTTGCGAGTGGTGCCGGAGCCCATCCCGGCTGATTTCAGGCGAGAGGCAGGATACACCCCTAACAGGGGCCACATACACAGGCAGCCATCCACACACGCTTCCCTCGGGACAATTTCCTAACAGCCAATCAACCTAACGTGTATGTTTTTGGAGGAAACCAGAGAAAACCCACACATACACAGGTAGAACATGCAGTGTTTCAACCCTCAGGCCAACTCTGGAACTCGAACCCCTTCCTGTGAGACCACCATGCAGTGTTACTCTACATTAGAACTTCCTTTTTTTGCTGTGACATTGAAGGAAAATGCTCCTGCTTCTAAGAGGGTGTCTGTCTCCGTGGCAACCTGCTCACCACCTGCAGATCACCAGCGATCAGCAAGCCATCCTCCACCCCCACCCCATCAAATTAATTTTAAGTAACCAGGTGGAAAATTAAAGAATAAAGTCGTTCCAATTCTGTTCCGTCGTCTTCCGCGCATCCGAGGCCGGGTCGCAGGGGCAACAACCTCAGACGGGAAGCCCAGGCTTCTCTCACCCCGGCTGCATCCTCCATCTCACCCAAGAGGATCCTGAGGTGTTCCCTGTCCAGCTGTGAGACATAGTCTCTCCAGCAGATCCGAGGTCTGCCTCTTGGTCTCTTCCCAGAGGGATGTGCCCGAAACACCTAGCCAGCAAGGCGCTCAGAAGGCATCCCATGCCCAAACCATCCCATCTAGCTCCTCTCGACCTGGAGGAGGAGCGGCTCGACACCGAACTCCTCCCGGATGGCAGAGCTCCTTACCCGATCTCTGAGTGAGAGCCCAGTCAACCGGCGGAGGAAGCACACCACCCACAGCTGGTTACCATGGTGAGGGTAGGAACGTAGATCCTGGTTACCATGGTGAGGGTAGGAACATAGATCCTGGTTACCATGGTGAGGGTAGGAATGTACATCCTGGTTACCATGGTGAGGTTAGGAATGTACATCCTGGTTACCATGGTGAGGGTAGGAACGTAGATCCTGGTTACCATGGTGAGGGTAGGAACGTAGATCCTGGTTACCATGGTGAGGGTAGGAACGTTGATCCTGGTTACCATGGTGAGGGTAGGAACGTAGATCCTGGTTACCATGGTGAGGGTAGTAACATAGATCCTGGTTACCATGGTGAGGGTAGGAACGTAGATCCTGGTTACCATGGTGAGGGTAGGAATGTAGATCCTGGTTACCATGGTGAGGGTAGGAATGTAGATCCTGGTTACCATGGTGAGGGTAGTAACATAGATCCTGGTTACCATGGTGAGGGTAGGAACGTAGATCCTGGTTACCATGGTGAGGGTAGGAATGTAGATCCTGGTTACCATGGTGAGGGTAGGAACGTAGATCCTGGTTACCATGGTGAGGGTAGGAACGTAGATCCTGGTTACCATGGTGAGGGTAGGAACGTAGATCCTGGTTACCATGGTGAGGGTAGGAACGTAGATCCTGGTTACCATGGTGAGGGTAGGAATGTAGATCCTGGTTACCATGGTGAGGGTAGGAATGTAGATCCTGGTTACCATGGTGAGGGTAGGAATGTAGATCCTGGTTACCATGGTGAGGGTAGGAACGTAGATCCTGGTTACCATGGTGAGGGTAGGAACGTAGATCCTGGTTACCATGGTGAGGGTAGGAACGTAGATCCTGGTTACCATGGTGAGGATAAAGTCGTTTGTGTACAAATCTAACCTCAAAATGATATTTTCCTACAGCACATGAAGGTAACCCCACACATCTATGGGTAGAATATGCAAACTCCACACAGAAAGGACAGCGATCCGAGTGAGACTCGAACTTCCAACCTTCTTACTGTGAGGCCACAAGGCAAACGACTGCATGCATCCCTGTGCACCCAAAAAGTTGCGATTAATCACTATTCATTTTTTTAGACTTGTGATGATCAGGGCGGCACAGTGGGTGGCGCAGTAGGTAGCACAGTGGCCTCACAGCAAGAAGGTCATAGGTTTGAGTCCTGGGTGGGGACGAGGCTTGGAACACTGGTCTTTCTGTGTGTAGTTTGCATGTTCTCCCCATGTATGCGTGGGGTTTCCCCGGTTTCCTCTCACCCTCCAAAAACAAGCATGGTAGTTTGATTGGCCGGTGCCAAGTTGGCCCTAGGAATGAGTGTGTGTAGCCCCTCGACAGACTGGTGACCTGTTCGGGGTGTACCCTGCCTCTTGCCTCAAATCAGCCGGGATAGGCTCCGGCACCCCAGCAGCCCCATAATGGATGGTTTAGAAGGTGACTGACGGTCGTTTGATGATCAGGTTTTTCATTTATTCTTAATTTTTAGGCTTAAAAACATAAATAAAACAGATTTTAATTCATTTTATTTGGAGGATTTACTTTAAAAAAACAAAAGGATGTAAATAGAATTAAAAAGAAGGTTATTTTAAACGTAGAGACGTTTAAACGGGATCAAACGGAAGGACACACACAGCCTGAAACTTGAGCGTCACTGTGCTGCTTCTCATCTGTATGCTCAGCACACCGCCTCCATCCAGAGACTCCAGACCTGCTTAGATTTGCACACGCTCCAGTGTGAGTCCTAGGGCTGTGTGTGTGTGTATGTGTGTGTGTGTGTATATGTGTGTGTGTGTGTGTGTGTGTGTGTGTGTGTGTGTGTGTGCTGGACTTCATGTTCGGTGCTCTCAGAGCTTTGCAGCAACACCTGGACTCGCCCCCAGATCATTAAACACTACATCCAATACCGTGAAAGCATGACGCCTGAAACGGTTTGGTAATTTTATACACACACACACACACACACACACACACACACACACACACACACACACACACACACACACACACACACACACACACACACACACAGGCACAAACACACAGGCACAAACACACACACACACAGGCACAAACACACACACACACAGGCACACACACGGACAGACATATTAATGCAGAAAGGCACATATCCACACACACAGACATGCATGCAGAGCTGCATGAGTGCATGCACTGAATCTGCAGTCTCTCTCACACACACACACACACACACAAACACACACACACACACACACACACACACACACACACAGGCACAAACACACAGGCACAAACACACACACACACAGGCACAAACACACACACACACAGGCACACACACGGACAGACATATTAATGCAGAAAGGCACATATCCACACACACAGACATGCATGCAGAGCTGCATGAGTGCATGCACTGAATCTGCAGTCTCTCTCACACACACACACAAACACACACACACACACACACACACATACACACACACACACACACACACACACACACACATACACACACACAACATACACACAGACATGCATGTACCCATGTAGCTCTGCATGCATGTCTGTGTATGTCTGTGTGTGTGTGTGTGTATGAGCACATCTGAATGAGTGTTTTTTTTTAACGTGTGTATATGTGTCTGTATGCATGGATATGTGTGTGTGTGTGTGTGTGTGTGTGTGTGTGTGTGTGTGTGACTGCAGATTCAGTGCAGGTAACTTTTAACCCTTTAGTCACTGGATTGAAAAAAAAAAATGAAGCTAAAACAACAAAATGATTAAAAAAAATGTTTTTTTTTTTCATATGATGATAAAAAAAGAGGAAAAAATTTATCAAACATGATGAATATTTTTCTTAATGAGCACAGAGCTCATTAAGGACTGGACCGTCCTGTCCTTCTGTTTTAGAATGTGTGTGTGTGTGTGTGCATCCCATGATGCTGATGATTCCCAGTCTGGTTCTTACCTGAGTCAAAGTGGGAGCTGAAGGCAAAGCTGGGATTAAAAAAAGCAGAAGACATGGTAAAGATGAGATGAAGGGCACAGACCATCCTCCTCCTCCTCTCCTCCTGCACAGCAGCAGAGCCTAAGCAGATCTCTGACTCAGGTGCGCATCAGGATGAGGTGACCCTGATGAAGATTCAATGCGCATCATCTTAATAAAAAAAAGATTCTTGTTTCACCTTCAGATCTACAAACAGATGTTTGATTTTTAATGTCTAAATGGGTGGATTAGATCCGGTCTGGTCCCAGTGGATCCTCCTCCTCCTGTCCACTACATGCTGCTCTCTGACTGGACACACTGTGCTGATTTTCAGGGTCTCACTGACATTTTGCAGCAGATTTACGTACCTTACAGAAAATCACTTCCGGTTGTCCTTTCAAAATAAACTCCAACATCATTAAAACGAGTGGGAAAGGCTTTTATTTTCACTATTTTCTGCCTTTTTTGGGCCTTATTTTCATATAAAAACACTTCTATAATAATTTTTTATTTGAATTATTCATGTATTTTTGGGTGATGTGAAGGAATGTTCTTAGCCACGGATGTCATTCACCATTCAGGCTTTTTAAGAAGACAAAATATGATGAAAAACCATGTTAACTATCACGTTTAAACATTCAGGGTCTCCCCATCGTTGGCTGCCACCCATCTCCTCCTTTGCCCCTCATACAGGTGGAGAGTCCACTGGAAGGGCAGCCCGACCGGGCCCTATGGGTAAAAGCTCGGTCACCAGGCGCTCGCTCTCGTGCCCCACCCTCAGACCTGGCTTCAAGAGGGTGTCCAATGACCCGCGTCCAGGCAAGGGCATCTTGGCCATGTTTGATCTCTTCATAGGGGTGTTTGAGCTGCGCTTTGTCTGGCCCCTCACCTAGGAGCTGTTTACCTTGGGTGACCCTACCAGGGGCATTAAGCCCCAGACAACATGGCTTCTAAGATCATTGGGGTACCCAAACCCCTCCACCATGATAAGGTGGCGGCTCAAGGAGAGAGAGCAGCTCCTCCTGGGCGTCCTGTCCGAGCTGTTGCCCCTGCGACTCGGCCCCCGGATAAGCGGAAGACGACGGAACGGAGCGTTCAGGGTTTCATGTTCCATCTTTGCCGACTTTTCCATCTACTGATACTATTTGTTCTTGGTCATGGATTCTGTTCTCCACCACACCCACATTCTAACGTAAGCATAGGTGTTTAAGTGCAGGCGGTTTGCTCATGCTCAGTCCCAAAAGGAAGTGCCATTTATGTAGTTGTTGGCATCCTTCTGTCTCTAGAGAAAACGAAGTCTGTACCTGGATAGTTACCTGTTGGTGCAGCCTCAGCTGTGGCTGAATAAGCCGATGTGGGAGCTGCAGCTCCTAAAACACTAGCTGCAAATGTGATAGGTGGTATGAGTCATGGAAGGAGGAGCCACAGACTGAATTGTTTGTAATTTCGGATCTTCGTAGGCTCTTGCTGGCATCTTCGTACCGCAGGTCGTCCAGTTGGCCACGTTCCTGTGCTGAGCTCCTCATAGATGATGTCATTTGGAATGCGGCCATCGTCCACCCTGCTTACATGGTCTAGCCAGCGCTGGCGCCTCTAGGAGAGGATGGTGAACATGCTGGACATGCTCCTCTGGGTCAGGATGTCCGTGTCGGATACTTGATCCTGCCCGGTGACGCCAAGGAGACGTCTAACTTTTACACAGGTGGGAAGGAAATGCCCCAAAATAAGATTCATACTGTTTTAATCCCTCATGGGGGCTTTCCTGTGCTGCATGGCACCACAACAGGCAGCCAATAATGGTGTCAATGGTGGAAGAAACTGGGGGTTAGGTGTCTGATCCAGGGACACTTAGGCATGGGATTAAACTGGCAACTATTCGGTCCAAAGATAGCAATTTTACCACCGAGCTTCCTACATAGCTGTTTGGAGTTCTCTCTCGGAGCTTTCCCTTGGAGCTCTCCCTCGGAGCTCTCCCTCTGAGCTCGGAGCTCTCCCTTGGAGCTCTCCCTCGGAGCTCGGAGCTCGGAGCTCTCCCTCGGAGCTCTCCCTCGGAGCTCTGTCTCGGAGCTCTGTCTTGGAGCGCTTTCTAGCACTACTAGGAGCCTCCAGACACATAAATTTCCCTCAAAGGGGTTTGAATTAAATTAATAAAAGAGAAACAGGAGATCAATTTGATGACTAAAGTATTCTGTTTCTGTTTCAGTCTCAGAAATATTTCACACCTTGGAGGTGATTCATGAAGTTCATCTATAGGTGGCACCAAGACCTCACCTTTAAAATCTTCTTCTAATTTCCCTCATGCTCTGTGAACAGCATCTCATACTGAAAAGTCTCTTCTTAGTCTCTCATGTCCAGATGTTAGAGAACCCGGTCTTAACCAGGTGTTAGATGAATCAGTTCCTACTAAATGAACTTAAATCTCTAACACTGTCTTCAGTGTTTTATCTAATGAATTATTAATGATCAAATCTTCAGTTAATGTGAGATCACAGCAGAGAGCAGCAGAGGTTCAGTTTGACTCAAAGAAAACAAACAGAAAACCATCTCATCTGGAACATTGAAATCTTTCTGCTTCTCAGGATGCAGCTGGAAGTTTCACATCTGGATTTAGTCACTTTTCTGTTAAATTCACCTCAAACATGAAGCAGTGATCAATCAATGTGACTTCAATTAGAAAAAAAAAAGATGATTATTTTTATATTTTTATCAAAGTAGTGATTAATTATGATTTTTTTTTTAAATGGACTCTTCCTTAATAACGCTTTTCTACCTGCGTCGGTACTCAAAGTGCTTTACAGTGTAGCTCACATTCACTCATGCATCCATACACATTCATACCATATAGGGATGCTGCCATGCAAGGTCCAAACCACCATCAGGAGCAATTGGGGGTTCAGTGTCTTGCTCAAGGACACCTGGGCATGAACTCATGGTGGGGGATTGAACTGGCAACCCTCCGGTAACAGGGTGGTCCCCCTACTCACTGAGCCATCCTGCCCCCTGATTTATTTATGAAAAGTCGCCGGATTTTCGTTCTTATATCCATCAATGACTCACATATGACGCGTTAATTCATTACGTTTAAACCCTTAAACTAACAAATTTAGTAAAAAACAAAAATCTACAGGAAGCTTCTTTAAGAGGAGTTCCAGAGTTTTGAAGCAGACTGGACCTTAGAAACACTCTTCAGGTTTCATGTCAAGATGGGACTGTCTGGTTCCAGCAAAACAAACTCAGAACTCTGATTGATCTAGTCTTACTGCCCGGAATCTAACAAGTATTTTTATTCACTTTGTTTTTGTGATGTCTTTTATTTTGAAGGTATGGTTACCATTACCAAGGCAACCAGGGTGCGTTCGAGCAGAGAGAATGTTTCAACGTTATAAAGACGATGCTAATAAAATTTCTCTTGAAGACAAAGTGGATTTATGTTTGTTATTATTGATTAAAAATGACAGTTTTTTTCGGGCTGATCTTATTCAGTTTTTCTGCTACACCTTTTGACCGGTCCATGGAAATATTATCAGACAGTAAACTGGTCCGTGGTGCAGGAAAGGTTGGGGACCCCTGCCTTAGAGTACCAAAATATTTTGTAGTTACATATGAAAAAATGTTGGTCAACATTCATCAATCAGTGATAACAGAAGCAGACACTTTAACGTTCAGGGTAACTGTGAGAAAGGCTTTGTGGTGCCTTCAAAACGAAAACAGTCTCATTATTAGGAGAAAACTGAAATAAGACGAGCTCGTAAAAATGTTCTTTTAATACATCTTTATTTCTAGCGCTGAAACAGTTAATCGATTTAATCGATTATAATCGATTATCAAAATAGTTGTCGACTAATTTGGTCATCGATTAATTGTCTAAAAAGTTTTTACTACCAACTGCACTTAAAGTGGTCTCCATGTGGGGCAGTAGAGAGCAAATTGACGATGCGAGCTACCAAAATAGAAGGAGAAGAAGATAGCAGCTAATCATTGGCCTCCATTTCACCCCGCCTCACGTGATCAGGCAGATTAAAAAAGATGGCGGAAAGAAAAACACAAACAAAATATCAGAAGTTTGGATCATTTTCTGCTAAATTTGAAAAAGACTCGTGTTAATGTGCAAAGTTTGCGAAACGAACACGTTTTGGCACGGAAGCATAACGACGCTGCACAAACATCTGAAAAAAAAAAAACATGTCGGACTCGAAGCGGGAGACGGCAAACCGGAGCAATACACGATGTTATTTCTAAAAAAAAAAAAAAATGTTTACAGATCGTTAAATACACTTTTTATTGTCTGCAAAAAAAACCAAAAACAACCCAACATGGACTATTTTCTGTGAAAAACGGTTGCACTCCCCAGCAGAGCGCTTCACTCAGGGACTCTTATTTTGGAAATGATCGTGTTCGATCTGAGGCCGCTGTCAGTAGGAAGACGAGGGGTTTAAAAAAAAAAAGATCGCTAAATTCAGTCCAGGATATAAGACCCCCTCCTCTATACCGCAAAACGCATTTTTCCCACAAAAACATGAGTGCTGTTAGTTTGGCACCCCTTTACTGATTAGTAGATTTGTGTTTGTAATATTATAAGTGGTAAAGATGGTCATTTTATTTATTAAAGTTACTATTTTTACAGTAGAGATGGTGTAGAGAAAACCATCTCATCTGGAACATTGAAATCTTTCTGCTTCTCAGGATGCAGCTGGAAGTTTCACATCTGGATTTAGTCACTTTTCTGTTAAATTCACCTCAAACATGAAGCAGTGATCAATCAATGTGACATCAATTAGAAAAAAAAAGATGATTATTTTTATATTTTTATCAAAGTAGTGATTAATTATGATTTTTTATAAACAGTCACTCTTTTTTTACAAACTTTACTTTTTATGTTTTTACTGTTTTATAATTTTTTTTTGTTTTATTTTATCACATAAATAAAAACATAAAAGTTGTGACTTTTTGAATTTTTTTACTGAAGGTTTGAACTTTGAGTTTTTACTTTTTTTAATGGTTCAAACTCTTAAAATTTTAATAAAAAATATGAACTAATTCACAGATTTCTCTGATTGTTTTTAAGATTTTTAGTCGTCTGTTGGGGGCAGTGCCAGAAAAAGAGACTCAGAACCTGAACCACATCATTCAGAGAGCTGGGTCTGTAGTTGGACTTGGTCTGGACTCTGTGGACAAGATGGTGGAGCAAAGGACGTCAGCCAAGATAAGATCTGTCAGAACTTCTCTCTGATTGGTCGGTTTTGTTGTTTCACTGTATTTATTTAAAAATATTTGCCATTAAAACAGGTTTTTGTCAGAAATGAACAAACTAAAGAAAATCAAACATAAAAAAAAGATGCAATTATTTCAATTATTAATAAAGCTAAATATTTCTTAAATCCTGATCATCATGATGTTCTGTTATGACTGTATTTTTTAAGTTTTTCCTTTTTAAATCTCTTTGTGTGGAAGTCTGGGGTAACATTTAAAAGTCCACTACATCCCATCATTACACTTAAAACCTAGTGTAAGGATTATTCATGCAGTGGGAACTCTTAAACCTTCCTGATACAGTAGATTATTTCACACCTGTAGAAATCTTCAAACACTCTTCACCCAGAAAGAAGGGGGTTCTGTAACTTTAAAGATGTGGGACCAAATCTGTAGAATAATTTAAACAGTATGTCTCTAAAGGTTTTTATTTCTTCTGAAAAGATAAATGTTTGTTTCTATGAAGATGATTTTAAATCAAGCTGCTGATGTTTTTAAAGTGTTTGGATGTGATTAATAGTGAGCGGTGAGTTTAAACTGGACGGTGAATATTAATAAATGTACAGCTGCATCCTGAAAACGCTTCATTAACCAAGCAGAAAAATTCTACTACTGAAGAGGAAGCTTGAGGTGATGAGGGTGGATCCTCTATCTGACCCGGAGGTGGCAGTTTGTCTGGCTTAAAGGGTGCGTATCGGGGAACCTGATGAGCAGCACTGGTGTACCACAGGGAACAGTGCTATCACCCTTTCTCTTCACACTGTTCACACTGTATCTGCAACGTGTCACGTCCAGAAGTACTCAGACAACACGGTTATTGTTGCATGTGGGAGGGAGAAGGACGAGACAGAGTACCGGGACGTCAGTGTGAGGTATAGCAATGAACCAAGCTGCATAAGAGAGGACAGAGCAGGCTGTTTTTTCTTGAGAAGGCTTAAGACTTTTTATGTGGTGACATGTTGAACATCTTTATCAGTCTGTCATGTCGTCTGCTGGGGAGGCAGCTTGACCAAATGGGACAGCTATAGACCGGACAGACTGTGCATCTGTGGTGGGAGAAATGTGGACTCTGTGGGAGCTGTTTTGGAGAGGAGGATGAGGGCTCTAATGCAGGGTATCCTGAATAACTCCCGTCACCCTCTAACCAATCTTATCATGACCCAGAAGACGACCTGAAGTAAGAGGTTCCTCTCACTGCGCTGCAGGACTGAGCGCTTTAGGAGGTCGTTCACCCCTTTAGACCCCAAGTTTTTATCGAAGTTCACTTTCATTATCAACAAGTCCCAATGTCCTGCTGATGGATAGAAGAGGAAAATCACAACAATCAATTAAAAGTATTGGATCAAATGGACTTTTTATTCTTTCATTTGTTTACATTTTAGAAGAGTTTGTGTCGTCATGGAAAAACTTTGAAACTTTTCAGCTTCAGAAAAACAAATATTAATTGAGATAAAAATGTTGTTTTAAATGATTAATTGTGTTTGTTAATGATTTATTGATTAATTACCAGTCTCTAACACACAGTTCCATATGTGTGTATTAACCAGGTGTTAGATGAATCAGTTCCTACTAAATGAACTTAAATCTCTAACACTGTCTTCAGTGTTTTATCTAATGAATTATTAATGATCAAATCTTCAGTTAATGTGAGATCACAGCAGAGAGCAGCAGAGGTTCAGTTTGACTCAAAGAAAACTAACAGAAAACCATCTCATCTGGAACATTGAAATCTTTCTGCTTCTCAGGATGCAGCTGGAAGTTTCACATCTGGATTTAGTCACTTTTCTGTTAAATTCACCTCAAACATGAAGCAGTGATCAATCAATGTGACTTCAATTAGAAAAAAAAAAAAGCTTGTATCACATAAATAAAAACATAAAAGATGTGACTGTTTGAATTATTTTTCTATGAAGGTTTGAACTTTGAGTTTTTACTTTTTTTAATGTTTCAAACTCTTAAAATATCAATAAAAAATATTAATAAATTCACAGATTTTTCTGATTGTTTTAAGATTTTTAGTCGTCTGTTGGGGGCAGTGCCAGAAAAAGAGACTCAGAACCTGAACCACATCATTCAGAGAGCTGGGTCTGTAGTTGGACTTAGTCTGGACTCTGTGGACAAGATGGTGGAGCAGAGGACGTCAGCCAAGATAAGATCTGTCCTGTCCAATCAGAGTCAGTCTTCTCCAGACAGAGGAGCTCTGTGAGCTCCAGACTTCACCCACTGAGCTGCTCCACGGACAGACTTAAGAACTCTTTGGTGCCTTGTGGTCTTGTGTCATTAGACTCTAGATTAGATTAGAGAGATACTTTATTGATCTCTGTGGGGAAATTCAGGTATCCGCCTTATGAGAGAGATAATATCTAGATAATACTCCCATGTTGTGTACGGTATCTCTTGGATTAATACCATAATATTCCAGGCTACATTTAAACCTGGGTCATTTGGACGTTAGGAGGGGATAAACAACAGGTGGTTATATTTGAAAGGATTAAGGGTGGTCTTCAGTCTCCCTGACTCTTTCTGACATAATATAAGGAAAATAATCATAGATAACGGGGCTCTTATGTTTAACCCGCGCCCACTGTGTGTGAGTGTGAAGACTTGTAACAATATTGCCAGCTGTGGAAAACCACTCCCTGTCCTCTGGTTGTTGACGTTACCACGACTTCATCTTGGACCGGACGGATGGCCGAGGATGCATGTTAGATACAACAGTGGCTGCTGTAAAATTGCTTTTAAGAATGAGTGTGTGGGTGGATGGTTTGTGTGTGTGTGTGGCCCTGAAACCCACACTCTGGGACTCGAACCCATGACCTTCTTGTTGTGAAGCCCAACAATCCAAAAGAAAAAAAAAGAAAAAAAGGACATCAAGTGATAAAACAGACCTTTTCTTTTAAAAAAAAAAAACACCCCAAAAGTTATGGACAAAAGGTGACCAGATATCTCAATTTTGTTTATGAGCAAAGTTCTGATAAACATTTATCCTCTGATTGGAGTTTAGACAAATGAGTTATCAATAATCTAGAGTCCACGCTTGAGATTACGCTTGTAATCTAGAGTGGGTCACAGGATACTTTGACTCAACAATAAGTCAAAGTACGCTGTGACTTATTGTTGGATTTCAATAAATTATCTCCTAATTTAAACATAACTAACGTCGTGTTCTTTGGGGGAAAAAAAGGACAAAAACAAGCTCCGAACAACCAATTGTAATTGAAAATGTCCAAATTGAGACTGTAGATGAAGCAAAATTTCTAGGACTCATCATAGACAATAAACTGTCTTGGAAACCCCACGTCAGACATGTAAAAGCAAAAATATCCAAAAGTCTCTCTATAATAAATAAAATTAAACATCACCTTGATTTAACTCCTTGTTCACATTGTGTTGCTCGATGGTTCTTCCATATCTCACTGATGATGGTGTTGAAGTATGATGGAATACCTATCAGACGACACTAACATCTGTGTTACAGAAAATCTAAACACAATCTAAACTCTTAACATTTAAAGACCTTTCCCAGTACTACTCAGCAATCACAATGTTTAAAGCATACCACAAACTACTGCCAAAAAATTTACAAAGTCTATTTAATCTGAATGAAAAATCACATAACCTGAGAGTAATAGGAGACTTTAAACTGCCCAAAGTGAGAACCACTAAAAAAGTTTTTACATGTCTGTACTTGGTGTGAAACTCTGAAACAGTCTGGACAAATCCTACAAACAATATCAAAATGTATATACATTCAAAGTAAATTATAAACATATGATCTGATCAAAGTGTATGAAATGTCTAATGTATTTATATCACTGTCTTCTGTAAAGCTAGTTCTGTTGGAGCACATTGTTTTTTTATATTAGTACTCGCTTTTCTCTTACCAGAGCTTTCATACGGTATTAGGTAGGTTAACTTGTACCCAAGTTGAAAAAATGTAAATAAATAAATTATTGTAAATATGTATCATATGGACACTGGAGATGGGGTTAAATAAGTTTTCTTCCCCCCACTCCTTCTTGGACATTAGAAACTTTGATTTTATGCCCTTGTTTATACTTTGTTATTACTCCTATTGAATTGATTTAAATAAGAATGTTTATGTTAATTTAAAAACATGTTACCCTGTCCAAGATGAATAAAAAAGAAAGCTTGAGATTAAAAAGTAAGAATAAAAACACTGAAACAACCAGACGTGGTCCCTTAAATCAGAGCATCATCAGCATAGAGGTGCAGTTTAGAAACAGAAACTAGTCTCCAAACTGTCTGATGATTCCTGAGAAAAACTCTGATAAAAGATCCACCAAAGATCCTTAAAGATGTAAAAAGTTAAATCAGACGTTGAAAGAAAACGTGGTCCATGTGTTTTAAAGCTTCAATCTAAATGTGTGTGAATAATAATGTGTGTGTTGAATCTCCTCCTCTCTGGGATTCTTTATAAACCTCCATCTCTCACTTCATTCAGCTCAAACATTTTCTCCTCTAACTGGCATCATGCTGTGGACATTCTGCTGTCTCATCGCTGCTTTCACATGTAAGATTCTTCTCCTTACTCACACACATCCTAACAGTTTCTACTTCATGCTGTGTGTGTGTGTTTTACAGATGCTGATGCAGCCAAACCGGTGACACAGACTCCTGAAATCCTCTGTTTCTGAAGGACAACAAGTTGTTTTCAACTGTAACGTTCACAGAGATGAAGGTTACTATGTTAGCTGGTATAAACAAGTTTTAGGAGGGACGCCTCAGTATGTTCTGAGATTTTATCAAGCCTACGGTTCACCCAGCTTTGGAGAAGGATTCTCTTCAGAAAGATTTGACTCTGAATCCACATCAAGCATAGATTACCAGCTTATCATTAAACAGGCAGAAAGAGGAGACACTGCAGTTTATTACTGTTCAACATGGGATGACTCTGCTAAAGAGCACGTATCACAGTGATTGAGACTGTGACAAAAACCTCCAGATTAAAACTTCTGCTTTCTGACTGAAGCAGAAACATCTAGAATAAAAAAAAACTGAAATCACTTTGTGTTTTTACTCCAAATTCAAAGTTTCATAAGATTTCTAAAATCTGTTTTACAAAGAATAAAAATCTAATGTGAGATTATTTTACACACAGCATCAGAATGAGAATCTCTGTTCAGTCTTCTTTAAATCTTCTCTTTGATTCATGTGGGAATAAAAAGCTTCAGATGACAGATTGGGATTATTGTAAGACAAACATTTACACTGCATCATCTCACATCAGTCCAATGGGATTTATTATGGGATGTATTCTTTGAAGGAGGCTGTAAGCGGTCGGGATGTCTGTGCTTCTGTAACACTTTGACTGACATGGTTTCTTCATCAGATCAGATTCTAAATGATTCCATCTTCTTTTTATTCCTGGATTATTTTCCTTCTATTTGGCTTGGATTCGATCCAGAATGAGTCAAACTAGAGAAAAGAAGTCCCGTTTGTCCCAACAGGGTGTTTCAGTTCCCTCATCAGTGGCAGGCAGGAGGTTTTTGTACGACCATGTGTACAAACTGAATCACTGTGGTATTCGGACCAGGAACCAAGCTGATTGTCACAAGTAAGTCTCTTTAAATCTGATTGAAAACAACTAGAAACTTGTAGAAAATCACTTTGAATCTCATTAAAAACTACTTCATTTTTATTCATCAATCAATTCTTTAAAGATTTAGAAGAAATTAAAATAATCTTTAGTCTCTTCTTTTATCTTTTATTTGATTAAAATCTCATTAAATCATATTAATGATTATAAATAATCAATCATTTAATCTGAGATTTTATTTTAAAAGATTAAAGTAAAATCTTTTATTTTAAGATTTTTGTTGATGATTTTAAACTTTATGATTTTTTAAAAATGATTTTGTTTAAACAGATTTTTCTTTTATTTTTTCATCATTTAGACTTTTTTTACTTTGATTCAAACTGTTTTTATTATTAAAAAATAAATTTAAAAAAGGATTAAAAATGTTTAAATTTTACTGTTTAATTATTTTAAATAAAAAAAAATATGATCTGCTGGAAAAAATTTGATCAGATTTGTTTTTTAAATAATGTTTTCTTTTTAGATTTAATGTTAATTTATAAATAAAATGTTTTTAAATTTTTTTAGTAATAATTTTATTTCTTTTAATTTGAAAAAAATACATATAAATATTTTAATATTTTTAAAAACTTCTGATTTTTTACTAAAAACTTGATGTTTCATCACATTTAAGAATTTTTTTGTCTGAATTTTTTTATATTTTATTTTGACATAAAAAAAATCTGTTCATTCATTTTAGCTTATTTTGAAAATCCCACAGTTTTCTTAACGAGCTCTAATTCTCTTTAAACTACTTGTGAGGATGTGGATCCATCAAGCCCTGAGATCCATGTGGATTTATCAGAGCACTAAGATACACATTCATCTTTTATTTCTTCATCATTTAGACTTTTTTACATCAAACAGTTTGATTTGATGATGAATTTAAATGAGTTTTGTGTAGATTTTGTTTTTATAAAACGGGGATGTGGATCTCTCAAAGCTCTAAAATGTCATTTTATCTTTGATTTCCTCAGAATTCAGACTTTTTCATGGATTCAAAGAGTTTTTTTTCTTGCTGACATGATGAATTTCCAGGAGTTGTTTGCAGACTTTGTCTCTAATCTGAACGTGTCCTTTCAGCTTCCAGTCTCTCTCCTCCTGTCCTCACACTCTTCCCTCCGTCCAGTTTGGAGCTCCAGTCCAACAAAGTGTCTGTGGTGTGTGTTTCCAGTCAGTCTGCAGCTCTTTCCCATGTCAGCTGGTTGGTTGATGGTGTTCCAGAGAGCAGTGAGGTGTGGAGCAGCTCTGCTGTTCAGGGAGCAGAGCAGACTTTCCACATTAGCAGCTCTCTGAGCATCAACACATCAGACTGGAACATGAACAAGCTTTACACATGTAAAGTGTCTTTGGGCTCCCAGACTGCAGAGAAAAGCATCAACAAGTCCCAATGTCCTGCAGATGGATAGAAGAGGAAAATCACAACATGGATCAAAGTTTTCATTTCATTCAATTAAAAGCATTGGATCAAATACACTTTTTATTCTTTCATTTGTTTACATTTTACAAGAGTTTGTGTCGTCATGGAAACACTTTGAAACTTTTCAGCTTCAAAGAATCAAATAAGTTTTTAATGTTAATAAAGAGAATAAAGGCGGTTGAAACCCACCACTGACCAATAAGAACATCAAGGACACGAGGAAGTAAAGTAGTCCTCTTCTCTCTGATTGGTCGCTTTTGTTGTTTCACTGTATTTATTTAAAAATATTTGCCATTAAAACAGGTTTTTGTCAGAAATGAACAAACTAAAGAAAATCAAACATAAAAAAGATGCAATTATTTCATTTATTAATAAAGCTAAATATTTCTTAAATCCTGATCATCATGATGTTCTGTTATGACCCACACCAATCAACCTGACATGCAGGATTTTGGAGAGTGGGAGGAAACCCACGTCTACATGAGGAAAAACATTCAAACTTCCAAGCCTCATCCCCTTGGGACTCCAACCCCTGACCTTCTTACTGTGATGTCACCGTGCCGCCGACAGAAAAAAATTAATATATAAATTCTAATGTAAAGAAAGAGCAAGTGTTACAGAAGCACAGACGACCTGAGAGCATGATTATTTAATTCAAGTCAATGAAAGATGTAAAAAAAAAATAAAAAATACTTCGGCCTGAAATTTAAACTTGTGACATTGACTTTTGTAACTGTGACCCTCGGTTAAAAGACCGCCCAAAAAAATCAAATCAGTTAACATATAGTTAGTACTGAGTGAATGATGCTTTTATTAAAATCCTTTCACAGGTTTTGGAGATTTTAGAAAGATAGATACTTTATTGATCCTGAAGGAAATTATGCTCCAATTCACACGATGAAAATGAAAAGTTTGAATCTGTAAAGTTTATAAAAATAACAAGTAAAAAAAGTTTAAAAAGTAAAGTGATTCTAGTTTAAAAGCAAAAGTTTGACCAATCAAATCACAGCAGGTCTCTTCTGCTCCTGCCTGATACGGGTTCATCATAAAGTCTAAGGGGACCAGAGTTCTTAAGTCTGTCTGTAGAGCAGCTCAGTGGGTGAAGTCTGGAGCTCACAGAGCTCCTCTGTCTGGAGAAGACTGACTCTGATTGGACAGGACAGATCTTATCTTGGCTGACGTCCTCTGCTCCACCATCTTGTCCACAGAGTCCAGACCAAGTCCAACTACAGACCCAGCTCTCTGAATGATGTGGTTCAGGTTCTGAGTCTCTTTTTCTGGCACTGCCCCCAACAGATGACTAAAAATCTTAAAAACAATCAGAGAAATCTGTGACTTAGTTCATATTTTTTATTAAAATTTTAAGAGTTTGAACCATTAAAAAAAGTAAAAACTCAAAATTCAAACCTTCATAGAAAAAAAATTCAAACAGTCACAACTTTTATGTTTTTATTTATGTGATAAAACAAAACAAAAAAGTTATAAAACAGTAAAAACATAAAAAGTAAAGTTTGTTAAAAAAGAGTGACTGTTTATAAAAAATCATAATTAATCACTACTTTGATCTAAAATATAAACTAAAAATAATAATAATAATATTTTTTTTTTTTTCTAATTGAAGTCACATTGATTGATCACTGCTTCATGTTTGAGGTGAATTTAACAGAAAAGTGACTAAATCCAGATGTGAAACTTCCAGCTGCATCCTGAGAAGCAGAAAGATTTCAATGTTCCAGATGAGATGGTTTTCTGTTTGTTTTCTTTGAGTCAAACTGAACCTCTGCTGCTCTCTGCTGTGATCTCACATTAACTGAAGATTTGATCATTAATAATTCATTAGATAAAACACTGAAGACAGTGTTAGAGATTTAAGTTCATTTAGTAGGAACTGATTCATCTAACACCTGGTTAATACACACATATGGAACTGTGTGTTAGAGACTGGTAATTAATCAATAAATCATTAACAAACATAATTAAGCATTTTTATCTAAATTAAAACCATTTAAATTTATTGTTGAATCTAAATGAACTTGATTTAAAAAATAAATAAAGACGATGAACTTCAGTTCTTTTATTTTGAAGAAAAACTTTTATAATTGAATAGATTTCTTTGTTTTTCTGAAGCTGAAAAGTTTCAAAGTGTTTCTATGACGACACAAAGTCTTCTAAAATGTAAACAAATGATCAATTATAATTTATTTATTCTCTCACACACGCGCACAAACACACACTCTTACAAATGCTTTTTTCCAATGTGTGTATTAAGTATTTATTTTCATTTGGTTTTCAAAATAAAATGCGGACGTTAAACAGAAAAAGAAGGAAACCGATTGGCTGAGTTTGATTTCAATCATCTTTATTGATTCCTGATTGGTCGGCTCAGATCCAGCAGAGGTTTTATTTTATTTTCTAATTATAAAAAAAAAGTGAGAAGTTATTCATAGAAAACTTTTAATCAGTTTATTTTCAGTCGGTCTCAGGAAGGCGTGGCATCCATAGTTTTCCGTTTCCATGGAAACATAACGTAAAGATCAGACGTAGCTGCACTTGTGAAGGCGTAAGTTTCGCTGATCGGCGTAGCGCTTCCCGCAGCGGTCGCAGATGTACTGCTTCCCGTCGTGGACGTGCCGCTTGTGCGTGCGCAGGTGGCTGCCCTGGCTGAACGTCCTCCCGCATACATCGCACGCGTACGGCTTCTCCCCGGTGTGCACGCGCACGTGCAGCTTCAAGCTGTTGGCGTTGTTGAAGCTCTTGTTGCAGGACGAGCACGGAAAGGGTTTGTCGGAGGAGTGAGTACGGGCGTGCGACGCCAGGCTGCTCTGCTGGCTGAAGGTTTTCGAGCACACGCGGCAGCGAAACGGACGCTCGCCGGTGTGAACGCGCATGTGTACCTTTAAGTTAACGGCTTGACGGAACGTCTTACCGCAGACCTCGCAGGGATACGGGCGCGCCCCGCTGTGGACGCGAAGGTGTGCTCGTAGGTTGGTGACGTGCCTGAAGGCTTTGGGGCAGTGCTCGCAGCGGAACGGCTTCTGACCGGTGTGGACCAGCTGGTGAGCGCGTAGCGTGACGGCACGTGTGAAGCCTTTCCCGCACACGGCGCACACAAAGACCCGCTCGGCTACGTGCGCGGCAGCGTGGCGCCGCAGGTTCTGCTTTAGGCTGAAAGATCGACCGCACGTCGAGCAGGAAAACGGCTTCTCGCCGGTGTGCACGACGACATGGACGTTCAGCTGCGCCCGTTTGGAGAAGCACTTCCCGCACTGCGAGCAAGAGAACGGACGCTCGCCAGTGTGAGTGCGGGAATGGCTCAGCATGCTCTGCCGGTGGCGAAACGTCCGTCCGCACACGCTACAGGGGAAGGACGCCGTGGAGGTGTGCACGAGGCTGTGGGCATTCAGGCTGCTCTGTGAGGAGAAGGACTTCCCGCACGCCGAACAGAGCCAATCAGAACCAGAAAGATCAGGTGGAGCTGCTACACCCCGCCCTCCTGCAGACAGGAAGCAGGAACCCTGGTTTAGGGACAAAAACAGAGAAGTGACATCACACTAGCAACAACCAATCAGAACGTCTTACTTTCTGCAATGGCGTCCAGGTTGATGTTTCCATGTTCATCTTTCAAAGTGACCGCAGGGACAAAAGGGATTCTCTCTGTTTCCTCTGCGTCTCCGCTCTGCAGCATTAGAACAGCTCAGTGAACGCATCACACACACACACACATACACACACACACACACAGGTAAACCAGTCTCACCTGAGCATCTGGATCCGGGTGCTGATGAGGAAGTCCGTAGGAATGCTCCGTCTCTAACAGGAACACACCAGTTAGTGATATCACATCTCTGCCGCCGACCGGCTGGCAGAACGAGCTACATACTCGAATGCGTTTGACTGAGGACGTTCAGGACTCGTGTCTTTGATTTTTTGTCGCACCGGAGCTCCGACTCAAGCCGCGGTTCGTCCACGATGTTCAGGATTTTCCCAAGGGCCTCGTTCCCTAAGGTCTCCATGACGACGGCAAAGCGTACCTATCAGAAACAGATTGAAAGCCGGGTGTCACTGTTTACATATTTATTACCAGGATCTACGTTCCTACCCTCACCATGGTAACCAGGATCTATGTTCCTACCCTCACCATGGTAACCAGGATCTATGTTCCTACCCTCACCATGGTAACCAGGATCTACGTTCCTACCCTCACCATGGTAACCAGGATCTACGTTCCTACCGTCACCATGGTAACCAGGATCTATGTTCCTACCCTCACCATGGTAACCAGGATCTATGTTCCTACCCTCACCATGGTAACCAGGATCTACGTTCCTACCCTCACCATGGTAACCAGGATCTATGTTCCTACCCTCACCATGGTAACCAGGGTCTATGTTCCTACCCTCACCATGGTAACCAGGATCTACGTTCCTACCCTCACCATGGTAACCAGGATCTATGTTCCTACCCTCACCATGGTAACCAGGATCTACGTTCCTACCCTCACCATGGTAACCAGGATCTACGTTCCTACCGTCACCATGGTAACCAGGATCTACGTTCCTACCGTCACCATGGTAACCAGGATCTATGTTCCTTCCCTCACCATGGTAACCAGGATCTACGTTCCTACCCTCACCATGGTAACCAGGATCTACGTTCCTACCGTCACCATGGTAACCAGGATCTATGTTCCTTCCCTCACCATGGTAACCAGGATCTATGTTCCTACCCTCACCATGGTAACCAGGATCTACGTTCCTACCGTCACCATGGTAACCAGGATCTATGTTCCTACCCTCACCATGGTAACCAGGATCTACGTTCCTACCCTCACCATGGTAACCAGGATCTATGTTCCTACCCTCACCATGGTAACCAGGATCTACGTTCCTACCGTCACCATGGTAACCAGGATCTATGTTCCTACCCTCACCATGGTGACCAGGATCTACGTTCCTACCCTCACCATGGTAACCAGGATCTACGTTCCTACCCTCACCATGGTAAGCAGGATCTACATTCCTACCCTCACCATGGTAACCAGGACCTACGTTCCTACCCTCACCATGGTAACCAGTGTGGGTGGTGACCGAAAGAACAAGATTACGGATACAAGCGGCTGAAATGAACTTCCTCTGAAGGTTGGCCGGGTTCTCTGCTACAGATAGAGGGAGGAGCTCTACCATCCGGGAGGAGCTCGGAGTAGACCCACTGCCCCTCCAGGTCTAGAGAAGCCACATGGGCTGGCTCAGTCATCCGGTTAGGATGCCTCCCTCATTGGTGAGGGGTTCCGTCCCACCAGGAGGAGACTCAGAGTCAGACCCTGGACCTGCTGGAGAGACTATGTCTCGCAGCTGGACAGGGAACACCTCAGGATCAGCATTAATAAAGTTCCTCTATCTTCCAGCTCTGTTCCACCTAGCACCTGTTCTAAAGCTCTTTAGAGCTCTCTTAAACTGTTTTGAACTACAGGACACATCTTTTTTTTTTACTGATGAACATTAAAATTACATGTTGAAGGATTGTAGGTTTTTTTTTTTTTAATATATTATTCAAAACACTTTTTTGTATTGATTCGTATTTTTTATGCAAAAGAAAGATTCCACCAACTTTCCATAAAAGCTCACCAGCTCCTCCCGGTCCTCTCTGTGTTTTGTATCCGCCTGGGTCGTCTCCTCCTCGGTCTGTCTGACTGGATCTCTTCGGCCCTCCACTAGCTTCTGGAGCTCAGCCACTGCAGCGTGAACCAGAGCCTCCATGACGGCGGCCAGCTGGCCGTGCAGAGCTCCAGAGGAGCTCATGTTCAGGATGGAGCTCCTGCTGCTCGCCGGGTGGAACAGAGCTGGAATTCTTATTTTAATTCAGACAAAAAACAACACATTTAAAGACAATGTGTTTTTTAGCTAAAGTAAAGTTAGAATTTACTTCCGGGCAAACACTTCCGGAAGGTTTTTTTTATTTTAAAAAATAAAATAAACTTAGTAAAAAAAATAAAAATAAATAAATAAATAAATAAAAATAATTGGAATTGTTTTTGTGGATTTTCTATGTCTGTGTTTGATTGTTTTAGATTTTTTTTTATTATTATTCTTTTTTGCATTTAACACAATTTTTATTTTTATTTTTTTTTCAACATGTTTAGAAAGTTTTTTTCTTCCATTTTTAACTAAATTTAACCTTTGATGAATGAGTTTTAAAAAACCAAGCAGTTCATCTATAGTTGGTACTGAGGATTATTGAGTTGCGTTGAAGTTTTTAAGTGGTTAAAGGATATCATTTGTATTTCTTTATCCTTTCAAGAAAACATTCAAACTAAAACTTTTAAAAGCAAATGTTATTTTTTAACACGTTTAACAACAACTTAAAACAAGTGGGGGAAAAAAAAGAGTCACCAACCTCAGACAAGAAGCCCAGGCGTCTCTCACCCCGGCTGCATCCTCCAGCTCACCCAGGAGGATCCTGAGGTGTTCCCTGTCCAGCTGTGAGACAGTCTCTCCAGCAGGTCCAGGGTCTTACTCTGAGACTCTTGCTGGTGGGATGAAACGTTGATGCTGGTTACCATGGTGAGGGTAGGAACATAGATTCTGGTTACCATGGTGAGGGTAGGAACGTAGATCCTGGTTACCATGGTGAGGGTAGGAACGTAGATCCTGGTTACCATGGTGAGGGTAGGAACGTAGATCCTGGTTACCATGGTGAGGGTAGGAACGTAGATCCTGGTTACCATGGTGATGGTAGGAACGTAGATCCTGGTTACCATGGTGAGGGTAGGAACGTAGATCCTGGTTACCATGGTGAGGGTAGAAACGTAGATCCTGGTTACCATGGTGTGGGTAGGAACGTAGATCCTGGTTACCATGGTGAGGGTAGGAACATAGATCCTGGTTACCATGGTGAGGGTAGGAACGTAGATCCTGGTTACCATGGTGAGGGTAGGAACGTAGATCCTGGTTACCATGGTGAGGGTAGGAACGTAGATCCTGGTTACCATGGTGAGGGTAGGAACATAGATCCTGGTTACCATGGTGAGGGTAGTAACGTAGATCCTGGTTACCATGGTGAGGGTAGCAACGTAGATCCTGGTTACCATGGTGAGGGTAGGAACGTAGATCCTGGTTACCATGGTGAGGGTAGGAACGTAGATCCTGGTTACCATGGTGAGGGTAGTAACGTAGATCCTGGTTACCATGGTGAGGGTAGGAACATAGATCCTGGTTACCATGGTGAGGGTAGGAACGTAGATCTTGGTTACCATGGTGAGGATAGGAACGTAGATCCTGGTTACCATGGTGAGGGTAGGAACGTAGATCCTGGTTACCATGGTGAGGGTAGGAACGTAGATCTTGGTTACCATGGTGAGGATAGGAACGTAGATCCTGGTTACCATGGTGAGGGTTGGAATGTAGATCCTGGTTACCATGGTGAGGGTAGGAACGTAGATCCTGGTTACCATGGTGAGGGTAGGAACGTAGATCCTGGTTACCATGGTGAAGGTAGGAACAAAGATCTTGGTTACCATGGTGAGTGTAGGAAGGTAGGTCCTGGTTACCATGGTGAGGGTAGGAACGTAGATCCTGGTTACCATGGTGAGGGTAGGCACGTAGATCCTGGTTACCATGGTGAGGGTAGGCACGTAGATCCTGGTTACCATGGTGAGGGTAGGAACGTAGATCCTGGTTACCATGGTGAGGGTAGGCACGTAGATCCTGGTTACCATGGTGAGGGTAGGAACGTAGATCCTGGTTACCATGGTGAGGGCAGGCACGTAGATCCTGGTTACCATGGTGAGGGCAGGCACGTAGATCCTGGTTACCATGGTGAGGGTAGGAACGTAGATCCTGGTTACCATGGTGAGGATAGGAACGTAGATCCTGGTTACCATGGTGAGGGTAGGAACGTAGATCCTGGTTACCATGGTGAGGGTAGGAACGTAGATCCTGGTTACCATGGTGAGGGTAGGCACGTAGATCCTGGTTACCATGGTGAGGGTAGGAACGTAGATCCTGGTTACCATGGTGAGGGTAGGAACGTAGATCCTGGTTACCAAGGTGAAGGTAGGAACAAAGATCTAGGTTACCATGGTGAGTGTAGGAAGGTAGGTCCTGGTTACCATGGTGAGGGTAGGAACGTAGACCCTGGTTACCATGGTGAGGGTAGGCACGTAGATCCTGGTTACCATGGTGAGGGTAGGAACGTAGATCCTGGTTACCATGGTGAGGGTAGGCACGTAGATCCTGGTTACCATGGTGAGGGTAGGAACGTAGATCCTGGTTACCATGGTGAGGGTAGGAACGTAGATCCTGGTTACCATGGTGAGGGTAGGCACGTAGATCCTGGTTACCATGGTGAGGGTAGGAACGTAGATCCTGGTTACCATGGTGAGGGCAGGCACGTAGATCCTGGTTACCATGGTGAGGGTAGGAACGTAGATCCTGGTTACCATGGTGAGGGTAGGAACGTAGATCCTGGTTACCATGGTGAGAGTAGGAATGTAGATCCTGGTTACCATGGTGAGGGTAGGAACATAGATCCTGGTTACCATGGTGAAGGTAGGAACGTAGATCCTGGTTACCATGGTGAGGGTAGGCACGTAGATCCTGGTTACCATGGTGAGGGTAGGCACGTAGATCCTGGTTACCATGGTGAGGATAGGAACGTAGATCCTGGTTACCATGGTGAGGATAGGAACGTAGATCCTGGTTACCATGGTGAGGGTAGGAACGTAGATCCTGGTTACCATGGTGAAGGTAGGAACGTAGATCCTGGTTACCATGGTGAAGGTAGGAACGTAGATCCTGGTTACCATGGTGAGGGTAGGCACGTAGATCCTGGTTACCATGGTGAGGGTAGGAACGTAGATCCTAGTTACCATGGTGAGGGTAGGAACGTAGATCCTGGTTACCATGGTGAAGGTAGGAACGTAGATCCTGGTTACCATGGTGAGGGTAGGAACATAGATCCTGGTTACCATGGTGAGGATAGGAACGTAGATCCTGGTTACCATGGTGAGAGTAGGAATGTAGATCCTGGTTACCATGGTGAGGATAGGAACGTAGATCCTGGTTACCATGGTGAGTGTAGGGTTCTTTATATTTAAAAAACAACACAGACAGAAACATTCTGTTTTGTCTTTTTTTATTTTCACAAACCACTAAAAAATGTTAAAAGGTGTAAAAATGTCAGATTAATTCTAACAAGAGAAACGTTTTTTGATTAAATGTGAAAGTTTTATTTAAACTTTTAACTAATTTAAAGCTCAATTTAACACAATCAACTTTCATTTGTGTTGTTTACAGTTTGACCTCCATAGATTAAAACTATCTAACAGCCTCCAAATTAGAGAATATAGTCCTCGTCCAGAAAGGGTGTGGTGACCCCTGCCGGTCAGTGACTGGGGCCAAAGACTGCCTCCAGAATCTAATCAGGATCTATGTTCCTACCCTCAACATGGTTACTAGGATCTACGTTCCTACCCTCACCATGGTAACCAGGATCTACGTTCATACCCTCACCATGGTAACTAGGATCTACGTTCATACCCTCACCATGGTAACCAGGATCTACGTTCCTACCCTCACCATGGTAACCAGGATCTACGTTCCTACCCTCACTATGGTAACCAGGATCTACGTTCCTACCCTCACCATGGTAACCAGGATCTACGTTCCTACCCTCACTATGGTAACCAGGATCTACGTTCCTACCCTCACCATGGTAACCAGGATCTACGTTCCTACCCTCGCCATGGTAACCAGGATCTACGTTCCTACCCTCGCCATGGTAACCAGGATCTACGTTCCTACCCTCACCATGGTAACCAGGATCTACGTTCCTACCCTCACCATGGTAACCAGGATCTACGTTCCTACCCTCACCATGGTAACCAGGATATACTACGTTCCTACCGTCACCGTGGTAACCAGGACTGATAAATATTCTGATAATCTCTGCCCTCTGCTGGATGGAAAAGAAAGATTGAAGTGATTTTCTGCTAAATATTGTCATATTTTACAAACAGATTGTCTTTATTATAAACTGATGAAGGATGAGAAAGTGTTAAATCCAGATGGGTTCAGATCTAAGATCTGTGTGTTCCTCTCCTTCTCGCTCTGACTGGAATCAGCCGGGGGATCATTTTCCTTTCAGGGCCTCTCCTCTGAGCCGTGAGAGGGGAGCTCAGCCCGAACCTAGGGGTCATTCTCTGTACGGGCCTCTGAGACACGGGAAACCGTCCTGCTTTAAAATCATCCACAAAAGCCTCCACTTTATCAAACTTTGAGGTGAGGCTCCCCAGCTCATCTTTCAGAGAGTTAAACTGCCGGTAGAGGTCTCCCAGGGCCTCGGATAGAGGCTGGATCCTGAAAACATGCAGAGCAGAAAATGATGTTGACGTCTGAATAAATTACATTCGACAAGTTAAACACTGGAGACGAATCAACTCAAGCTGTGAACATAAAGTCACCACATGCTGCTGAATGCATCCAGATAAATAACCGGTTTCAGTCATTAAGTCACTTTTGGTCCAGATTTTAGCTCAAAGTCATCCTGATATAATTATTCATGGAATTTAAGATGAAATGAATTAAAACTGAGATCATGAGTCAAACATGTTATGCAATGATATTTTTTTCTCTCTCTTAAACGATGTTTTCCACTGTTATGGATATTTACTGAAGTTTCTGACCTGTTGTATTCAGGCAGGACGGTGGCGTGATCGTGGATCAGAAGATCCTTCACCTGCGTTATGATGGCGTACTTCCAGTTATCCAGCACCTGGGTCAGATTGGAGCAGGTTTTTCCGTTCTTTTGTTCTGCTGAGTAGAAAATTATGTGAAGCAGATTCAAACCAGTGACCTCATTTATAAAACCTTCTTAAACTAAAATCAGTTCTTCTCCTTCCATCATTTCCCGCCAGGGGGCGCCACAGCAAGTCAGTTTCTTCCATCTAACCCTATCTGCTGCATCGTTTTCGGTCACACCAACTATCTTCATGTCTTCCTTCACTGTATCCATGAACCTCCTCTTTGGTCTTCCTCTAGTCCTCTTTCCTGGTGGTTCCAAACCCAGCATCCTTCTTTTGATGTACTCTCTCTCTCTCCTCTGCAAATGTCCAAACCATCTCAGTCTGACCTCTCTGACTTTAAAACCTCTAACATGTGCTGTTCCTCTGATCCTGTCCATCCTGGTCACTCCCAGAGAGATCCTCAGCATCTTCATCTCTGATACAAACATCTCTGTTTCCTGTCTTTTCCTCAGTGACACTGTCTCTAGACCAATCAGCATGGCCGCTCTCACCACACTGTCTCTAGACCAATCAGCATGGCCGCTCTCACCACACTGTCTCTAGACCAATCAGCATGGCCGCTCTCACCACGCCGTCTCTAGACCAATCAGCATGGCCGCTCTCACCACACTGTCTCTAGACCAATCAGCATGGCCGCTCTCACCACACTGTCTCTGGACCAATCAGCATGGCCACTCTCACCACACTGTCTCTAGACCAATCAGCATGGCCGCTCTCACCACACTGTCTCTGGACCAATCAGCATGGCCGCTCTCACCACACTGTCTCTAGACCAATCAGCATGGCCGCTCTCACCCCACTGTCTCTCGACCAATCAGCATGGCCGCTCTCACCACACTGTTTCTGGACCAATCAGCATGGCTGGTCTCACCACACTGTCTCTAGACCAATCAGCATGGCTGGTCTCACCACACTGTCTCTAGACCAATCAGCATGGCTGCTCTCACCCCTGGTTTTGTACACTTTTTCTTTCATTTTATCTGAAACTCTTCTATCACACATCAAACCTGATACTTTTTCCACCCGTTCCAGCCTGCCTGCACACGCTTCTTCACCTCTTTTCCACACTCTCCATTGCTCTGGACTGTTGATGCTAGATACTTAAAATCTTCCACCTTCTTTATCTCTTCTCCCTGTAACCTCACTTTTCCATTTGGATCCCTCTCGTTCACACACAGGTACTCTGTTTTACTCTGACTAATCTTCAAACCTCCACCTCTCCAGCTCATCATGTCATTTGGTTGGGGCGGGATGAAGATCAAGTTGGTTTACCAAAGATTTGTTACATGTAAACCACTGATGTTTATGTCGCATAAAGAGTTCCAAAACTTTCATTGATTTTGAATTTTTGTGACGTAACAAACATCCATAAATTTAGGATCTTTGTAAATCTTTATAAATAAAACCTCTGAATTTATTTCACACACCTTTAGGATCCCAGGAAGGAATGTCCTGTTTCCATTTCTGAGCTTCATACGCTGAGATCATGAAGAGCAGAATGAAAACCAGATTCTTCTCCATCTTTAGACCTTAAAACAGAATAGAATTGATGGGAAATGAAGTCAATGAAACAGCTGCAGGAGAAACGGGTTCACCTGGTAACACATCTGCATGTAGACTGTTTGACTAGTGAGGGTGATAACACACACCCTTCCAATCCACCCAGAAGGAGCCAATTCAGTCACCAGTTCCTACCTTTTGGTCGGAGCCATGTTGAACTTTTGGACGTTAAAACTAAACAGTCATTGGTTGGAAACGGTTAGGGGCGTGTACCTTCAAAAAGCTCGCTCCTGATTGGAAGAAGGTAATAAATGCTAGAAAAGGAATGAAGATGATGAATTTATTTTAAACACCTAAAAATTGTGAACTGGTCATTGATTTTAGTTGCTGTTCTTTTCTGTCATCTTATGCTTATCCGGGGCTGGGTCACGGGGGTAACAGCCTCAGACGAGAAACCCGGGCTTCTCCCTAATGAGCTGCATCCTCCAGCTTACCCAGTGTCATGGTTCCCTCGTCCACCACCAGAGGGAACCTGGGACCTTCTCTCATTTGCCAGATTTTACACACCTGAAGATCTTTGTGCAGCTGCCTTCAAATAGGCAGCCTGTCTCGGGTCATACCATCCCTTCCTGCCAGGTCTCCCTGGCTGCCTGACCAAGAATCACATTCTGAACAATGACTTCTTGTCATGCCACTAAAACTTTGTTTTTCTTCCACAGCATCACTGGACTGCCATACTTAAATAAACCATGTTTTCTGTCCTGCAAATGGATCCTCCTCCTTCCACCTGCACACCGCTCCATGACACCCAGGTGGATCCTCAGGTGTTCCCCAGCCAGCAGGTCTAGGGTCTGCCTCTTGGTCTCCTCCAGGTGGGACGTGCCCGAAACACATCACCAGTGAGGGAGGCATCCCAACAAGAGGCCCGAACCACCCACCGGGTTTCTCTCGACGGCTCCACTCCAAGCTCCTCCCTCTATCTCCTAGTCCAACCACTCTACAGAGGAAGCTCATTTCAGCCGCTTGTATCCACGATCCCGTTCCTGCGGTCACCTCGGACAGCTGGCGACCATATATGTAATGATTGTTATTATGATACAGATGTACAAATGACTGATAAGTTTCTGTTCATTTAAAAAGGCTCGTCAGCTTCTCTTCATTTTAACAAAAACAATTCACTAACAATAAAACTATTCTTTGAAAGTTTTATCGATGTGTTTTTGAGGGTCTCGTCAGCAGCTGGATCCCTCTCTGGTCAGATTACCTCACAGTGAAACAGAGAGAAACGTTTAACAGAGTTCTTCACTCTGCTGGCAGGAGCTCCTCGTCCTGCAGGAAGTGTACAAATTCAGACTTAACGAGAGCTTTTCAGACCATCAGTAATCTGCTGCTGGGACGTTTGATCTTCTGTCTTCAGGGAAACATGATCGTTCTATTAAATCTACAACATGTCATCACGTTAGAAATTCAGGTTCTGTGTTTCTTTTCTAGAGTGAATGACGCTGTTTAAATAAAACAGAATTACTTTGTGACAAACAGAGTAATCTAATTACTTTTCCTACAGTTACATTCCTAAGTGGTGTTACTGTGATGTGTTTAAATAAAGCTGTCATGGATTGGACCCTCTCTCTCCTGCTCGTCATCTCCCATACCTATGTCCAGTCACCTCCCATGGGGTTCACCTCTCTCTCCAATAAACCCCCAGCCCTCATCCACATGCCCCTTAAGGGTGCTTCTGCTGTTAAAAGTCAAGAAGAACAACAGCAGCCCTCTCAGATTGTGTGACATGGTGACTCAGCTCTGGAACTCTGAACATCTGTCAGATGAGGACAGTCTGACCTGGACTGTCCTGACTTTCCTTGATCTCCTTCCCTGGTAACCAGACCCGCTGCCTGCCTCTGACCCGGTCTCCTGGAATCACCTAGTTTAATATTAGTCAGCGTTTTGATGAAATCCAGTTTAAATTAAATATTTCTTGTGCTGTAACATGACGGGTTTCACTTGTTTAAAAAATATCACATTAGAATCTTGTAAATTTCCAACATAAAACTTTGATTTTCTCAAAGCAAAGTTGAGTGTGAATAACTATTATTCACACTGACAGACAAAAAGTTGTTTACGCACTTTTATTTTTGTCCACTAGGTTTTGGAGAATGACTTGCGAAAAAAAATCAGCACTGTTCAGAAGCTACAAGAGCAGACCAAACTTCAGCTCTCAAAGAAAACAGTTGGAGGATTACATCTGGCAAACGTCTGATTGGTTAAAA